>VMKM01004445.1:0-16855 GCA_008360985.2 Macquaria ambigua | reverse complement strand
CAGCTTGCCACTAGAGCCAAAGTGGATTCTAATGAATTTACCCTAAACATTTAATAGAAAATGTCAGTTTGACTAATTGTTGAGTAACAATAAACACAAGAAAGTTATCTGAAGGGCCATAATCTGAATACTTACGAAACGAGAGGAGTTGTCATTCCTCACAGTCTTGGCATTACCATAGGCCTCTAGCAGAGGGTTGGCTGCAATGATTTGATCTTCCAGTGAACCCTACACAGAGACATTATGAGCATTATGAGGCTGTATAAAATTATTCAACAACAATCATCTGTGGCAAAGAGTTTTAGCAGACAACCAATTTTACCTGTATTTTGCCAGCCTCTGCTTTCTTAGATCCAGCCACTGCAATTGTTGCAAAATACTGGATGACACGCTTGGTGTTGACAGTCTTTCCTGCACCAGATTCTCCACTGGGGAATTAAACGATAATCTTTTTAGCAAGATAGTCATGAAGTTCTTAAATAATTGCCTTGACAAGTTATGTTATAGCTACTCACGTGATAAGGACAGACTGGTTCTCACGATCTGTAATACAAACATACACACTCAAGTTAAACCTATAGTTGAAATTCTTCTTTGTCTCATCCCCTCAAATTCTGTGGTAACTTTGAATCTTACCAGTGAGCATGAACTGATAGGCATTATCAGAGATGGAGAAGATGTGGGGTGGAGCCTCAATCCTCTTCTTGCCTCTGTATGCTCCCACAACTACAACATCATACACAGGAAGCCACTTGTAGGGATTCACGACAACGCAGAACAACCCAGAGTAGGTCTGTAGCAACAAAGAAAGAACCATTATCACATTTGATGCACAGACTTTACAGATACAAGCATACTAAATAAGACTGAAGCTTACATAGATCATCCATGATGCAAAACGCTCTTTGAGGTTATACAGCACAGCAGGCTCATTGAGATGGGTCATCATAGCCATGTCTTCTATTTTATCATACTTGGGAGGGTTCATGGGATGGATGTCATCCTCTTTTACAGTGAGAGTCTGAAAAGTAAATACAATAAAGAAAGGAAATGTAATTAAATATTTACTAAGATAGGTCATATAGTCTCATATAGTAGTTTAATAAAATGAATCTAATTTTATGTCTTTCCTAGGGTCATTTGAGTTTCATTGTAGGCATGATTACACTTACCTTTCCTGCCAGTGTCTCAACCGTGGCTTTGCCACCCTCTCTTTTGATGAGTTTACCCTTGGAATACATCTCATCAGGATTAGCCACAAAGTAGGCTGTTTTGGCATCAAATGGAGCCGTCTGAGCCTCCATCCTCTCCTTCTCTGGTTTTCGGAGGTAAATGGCCGCAGGGCCATAGGCCTCCATCTCTGCGTCTGTGCTCATGATGGCACCTTAAGTGACCGAAAATAAGGAGAGGTCATACATACTAAATTTCTCTAGTATTTGTTTTAATAAATGTTAACATGCTGTTGGTAGGCCTATGAGGTGAGGTGTGTTTTGAAATTGTGGATATCACCTGAAATAAACTATAATTTACCTCCTTTGGTCCCAGCAGAAGATGGAATACAGTCAGGTGTTCTTTTAATCCTATTAATAAATTGTCAAGCATATGTACATAAATCCATAGAGAAATATATTCATCTCTAAAATATGTACATATTATTTTTTAAAAACTATTAACTGGCATCACATATGTGTATAGCACACCCAGTGGAAATAAGTAAATGATAGAAAATGAAATAATTAAATGATGCTTATAAGCGCTGTTGCAAATACATAATTGATCAATTAAAGTAGATGTACTTACCTGAGTTGGAAGCCTACCAGTTATTGACAGAGTCCTAAGCAGCCTCTTTTATAGAGGGAGGACTGTCTCCTCAGTAGGTGTGCCCTGCTCAGTTTGGTCATGCATTCTTGTCATGTTGCCGCTAATCCTGTGACATTGACATTTACAATGATGGATATTGCCTTGTACTCACATTTGTTGCAGTAGGCCTAGGTATTTCTTCCCTGTGCACAAACTGATGGTCAAAAAGCATAGTGTTAGTAAAATTATTTACAGTAAAGAGTAACAGTAAAGATGTTGACTCAATCTTTCGTGATTACAATCATGATTACAGTCTGGTAATCAATGTAAAATATGGAGGTATGGATATATGATTATGATTTTCTTTTTTTTTCAGTTTTGGAGAAGCTCCTTTAATGTCACTGGTGAACAGTTGTAGGACATTCACACATGTCGGATTTGGTAGTCCAATAAAACAGGGTCAACTATTCTATAAAATAGGGTCAGAGCTGTTCCATTCAGGGTCACAGATATAAAAAGATTTCAGTATCTTAGATTTATGGCTCATATTTTTCTTTTCTCTAAAATGGGTTATTAATTTATTACTGATTATTTATTTTGATTATTTTGTCATTTCACAGTACAAGTGCATGTCATCAAATATCACTCAGTAATTTGGACATTTGTTGGGGATGTAACAAGCACAGATTTTAAGTGTTTGTACACAGACAGATCTGTCACCTACTTGTTTCAATAATAAAATGTAATTTCCTGAATGGTCTTCAGTGTAAGTAATAATCTTACTGGAGTATGTTATGGCAGGCACAGGCTGTGGATTTGGAGAAGCATGTAAATGTCACTGGTATACAGTTGGAGGACAACCACACATCTCAGATGTCTGAAATAAAATGGAGGCTGAGCGCCATTCCATAAAAGCTGAGGAGGGATTGCATATCGCCTTGGAACGAAGTGGATGAACAGTTGCCATCTAGGCTGGGATAAGACCCAAAATAAGTCCTGTGCCAGTAAACAAGATGTTAAAGATACCAGAACTGTAATAGTACCGTGATTAAAAAAAAGTGTATCAAAGTGTACCCATTAGTGCAAGTTAAAATTTGAATGTATAATAAACGAGGGAAAATAACTTCTACCTTTACTTTTTCCCAATGGCTTTGATGTATTTTTAAATCTGGATTGTTGAGTGAAGTTGTGTTATTGCCTTTTATATTTACCTAACCTTCTTTCTTCAAAAAAGGAGATGGCCTTGAGGAATGTCACCCATGTGACCTCAAAAGGTAGGTGGGCTATTGTGCAAACGTGTTGCACACAAGCTATTCAAGTAAGGTCAAAGGTCTTCAGTTGTTTTTTTGGACAGCTTGTTTGAGGGAAGCTTTGGTGTGCTTAAATACATTAGATGCTATTTTTGTAGTTTTGTTTGGCTATGGTTTAGTACTATTTGTCAGTCTGCATGTATCATCCAAAGATGAGCCTGTCTTTCCGTTACATTTATCTAGGTGCTAATTGTTCATTTTTTAAGGCTTTAAGTTAGTTACAGATGCTATGTATGGCCATGTGCTGTGTCACCTTGAATACAGAACATGTTGTGCACACAGGGCCCATTATTGTAGTCTCATCTTTAGTGACCAAATGCACCAGCTGATTTGAATTGTATTTAACCCTATTTAGTGGTCAACTTAAACAGTGACATCCCAAACTAAGTTTGCCATTTTATTAGTCCAGTTGCAACCTTAAAGAAAAATCTATGATAAATTAATATTTATGTTGTGCTTCAGGATGATAATTATAAAATTCTTAAAATATAAGGGACAGAATTATATCATTAAAAATAAAAATAATTTCACTATGCAGAGTTGTTTCAGTTACACCAGTGTGACTGCCACCAGTGTTGCAGAAAATCTCTGACCTGTTTAATTACAGCATCATGGTGCTACATTACATTTTGCTATAGTTTTATAGTGAGCTTCACTTTATGGTTAACTTGCTACTTACTTTCTGGCGATACTTTCAGCTTGCCTCTATTACAGTACCTACATTTATTGACTGCACATTTTGATTCAAATGCAGCATGTGCAGAGTACATATTACCATTTGAGGTTGTTTTTTTTTTACTGTAATGAGTAAAAGCTAAAACTTATTTTGCATTACGTAATGTATGTAATGTAATGTAAACTGTAAAATTCAACATGAGTCAGTTTCTTAATTAGCCTACAATGCAAGTGAATGAACCAAGCATTTGCATTGAAGGTGAAGAGAAGACGGACACAAGTGAGGACAGATTGTTCCGGCTAACCTTCTCCTTTGTATGTCCTTGAGTCTAGTAGATTCTTATAGAGGAGCCTCTGCACGAAGCCCTTGAACTGAAATATAACATGCCAAACACGTCTGGTGAGGTGGAGCCTGAGAGGGTTTAAAAGAGTGTTAGACTCTTCCATGACTGGGTAGTAACACTGAGAGAACCAAAGGTGGTGTAGGTTAAGTTCTCTCTATTTTTCTTTGTTTCATTTAGTTTTCCTTGTTTTATGCTTTTAGAATAAACGGTACAGAGAGAACAGGGGAGGATCTCCAGTGTGCTTACTTTTTAAGGTTGAGTTTTCAGGATTTATGTAATTGACAACCTAGCTCAACAGTCTAACATGAAATGCAATAATTGTCTGGCATACATTTGAAGCAGCTCTAACCAAAACTTCACTGTGTTAAGAGTGAGACATGAGACAATATTAAACAATAGTTATTTTCTTCACAGTTAAATCATTGTAGCATGCCATATCAGTCATTCATTCATTAAAGACATATAGAAAGAGAAAGCTGTGTTTAATGGTCATATGATACTGTCTTTGTCATTCTAAACAAAGGAAATTGTCTTTACATCAAATGCCTTGGTGGCCACTCCCCTGCAGTTGTCAATAAGTACAAGAAAGGCCAAGTCAACTCCTAAAAATATCTTGGTACACAAATGGACAACCAGTTAGTGTGCAGTATCTACATAAATAGCATCTGCCCCAAGGTCCAACAACACCTGTGCTTCCTATGCAGACTGTGAGGGTTTGGTACCACAAAGGGAAGTTAATTGCTGTAAATTAATCCTTCCTGGTTGTAACATCATGTAACTCACTGTATACAATATATAGTTACATCAATGTCCTTCAAATTGTGATTTTATGGGTTTTTATTATAGGGGCCACCCAGATGTGCCAAATAAATGAAAAGGAAAGCAATCATACCTCACTCTTGACTGTATCATACAAAGGGAAAGAATTATTAAATCAAATATGATGAAGTTGTACTTGTTCACATCCTGTTGCAGAAATAAGCAAACCCAAGTTTCAGTAACTTGTTTTCTGTCTGAAAGAACAATCCTGTAGATTTTTTTTCCTTTAATCTTTCACAGACATTTTTTTTATGGTAAGAACCCTTGGAAAAGCCCTTGTGATACCCTCTGAACACTCCTGGCTGGCAGATGCTTCTCCCTCATACTAAAACTGGTCCTAGTTATTCCAGTTAAATTGAGCCGTCTTGGTACACTGAGTTTGGATTTGGAAGGGGAAAAAGTCTTAGTACAGTCAAGAAAAGCTTTAATAAATTTGTACATATCACAACAAGTTGTTCATATTTTATGAACTCTGTTAAAAGTTGTCCACCAAATGTTTCTTACTCGGCATTGTCAGACTGAAATGAAGAAAAGAACAATTAAATCAGTCAATGACAATTTTCAGATCACACTGCAACACTTGAGTTACTGCTGCTGGCTGATGTGTCCTTTATTATGAGCCTGGTTTCATTTCAAATAAGCCAGTGTATGAATGGGCCCTGCTGGCAACAAGTAGGATTGGTAATAAATTTAGTGTGCCATTAGGATTCCTATTAATTTATACCGAGTGCCTGTGACCTCCCTGAACACTCAAGCCAACAAGTAGCCGCAGGAGAGTACTTGAATTCCTGCAATGGTTTTGAGCTTATATTAAGCCAATTGTCATTCCATAACAGTGAATGTCTCACTGTTACAAGTGTCATTGACTCACTGTTAAGTCCTACCATAATCTTGGACAGCAACTTGGTGGTTTCAGTTTTACATTCTTTTAATTTGTGTTTGCTTAGTTACACACTCTTCAGTCCATATCGGCCTTAAACAACAGGCTAATGAACAGTAGCATAATAACAATAAATCATCTAATATAGCTACACCTGAACTAACGTTAGCTAATTAGCCCTCAAGTTTAGGTTATGGTTAGTTAGCTTGCAAGCCTACTGATTTTTCAAAATCACCAGTTTCAGCATCATGAATGAATGAGATGATCTTATTTTTTTACATTTGACTTTTTTTTTTTTTTTAGAACAGAATGTGTTCCCTCTTAGCCATTTAGTTTTAGTGAATCAGTGGATGAATGAATGATAAGAGAAATGTAAAATAACTAAGAATGACTGTAGACAGACAACAGAAAAAGGAAAAAAGAGAGAAAAACATATTTAAGAATACCACCAAAACGATAAACAGAAGACTTGCCACTATGTGTACTAGAAAGTGGAGCAAATTTTATATAAAAAAAGCTGGATAATATTTGACACATTCATTAAAATTTTCCAATTACATTGTCTTATTAAATTGGTCATATTCTGGCCTTGAAAGACAAACAACCTGTTGTAATGTTGACATCAGATGAAAATAGATGTTTTTATGGACCTTTGGACTGACAGATGAGTCCAATGAGTCTACTCAGTTTAAACACTAAAATCACTATAAATTACAACTGGACAGATACATAATATTCTCCTTGACAAATAAAAAAATACATTTGAAAAGAAAGATGGTACTGTACATATTACATAGTGTTTAGGATGTGATCCTTAAGTGAGAGAAGAATTTAGGAAAGTGTTAAGTAGAGATTCTGGACTGGTAAACATGTAGTAATGTGTACTGCAAGACTGAAAATGTGAATGTTGCTTTAAAATAACTAATCTTGCAAGCTGCCTGGATAAATGTCAGTCTAGCAAATATTATCAATTATCACTAACAATATTTTTTGTATTTCAGCCACTTTGAGTCCTCTCTGTCTGCTCCAGAGCAGCTCTCAGCTCCTCAGTCTCAGCCAGCATCAGGCCATTTCTGTGCTCCACCATGGCAACCTGCTCCTTCATGTCTTCCTGTCCTCTGAGAGCATAATTAAGGTGCAGTTAGGCATCCTGATAACAAAAGTACTTTTTAAATTTGTTTTTTAACCAAATGATCATATAAAACTCACTTTGAGATGTCCCTGGATGTTACTCAGTTGTTTCTGGGCCTCAGCGGCCTGCCTGTTGGCATGGCTGAGCTGAATCTCCATCTCATTCAATTCTCCCTACATCTTCCTCTCGACTCTCAGGGCATCATTCCTGCTCCTGACCTCAGCAGAGAATGTTGCTTTAAACTAACTCCTCTTGCAAGCTGCCTGGAGAAATGTCAGTTTAGCAAATTGTGATTTGCCCAAAGTCAGATTGCATTTAGATTTTCAAATGGCAACAGTAAATCATATCATTATTAGCCTGTGACCTTGAATTATATCATATAGCCATTAGTTTAAGTATGTGTGTACAATTCTAATGTTATCATTGTCAACCAACAGAATGGACAGATACCCTTCCAGCATCACGGCTCTTGGCTCTCAGCTTGTTGACCTGGGACTCAGCGATGTCAGCGCGGAGCTGCTTGTCACCCTTCATGGCGATGTTCACAGCTTCATCGTGGTCATGGTTGGTGTCTTAACCCCTAAACCATGAAGGCACCCCTGGAAGTTAGTTTTTATTTCTGTCTTAGATGAGAACGTTTTTGGAATTTCTTGGAACTAGGTATGTTTTGATTTCTCAGATATTACTAGAATTCAATTGAAAATGTATACCCTCACTTCCTCCTCAATTTGACTCTTGAGCTCCTCAATCTGTTGAGTGAGCTTGCCCCTGGTCAGCTGGGAAACAAGAGTTTCTTTATCCTCAATTTGGTGAGCAAATTCACCTGTAATGATCACACATGTATTAATCCTGGATTTTTTAAACATCACCCACAGACTGGTTTTTATTTTAGGTGACTCAGTCTTGCATCTGTGTATTCTAAACTAAACACATCAGCAACAATGTATTTAAAAACAGTTATTTACATAGAATCAGGTTTGCCACAATCCAGCGGCACAGCTTGTACCGCAATGTTGAAAAGAATGAACTGCAACTCCATTTAGTTTTCTTCAAAATGTGATTTTGATGTTTTGTTTCTGTTGAATTTGTTAAACTTTTGCTCTTGTTGTAAAGAGCAAGACATGATTCATGTCTTTGCTATTTCTAGTATTGGGGACTTCTGTGTCGTGGTATTGACATGGTATTGGTATTGAAACATATTTAAGGGTTCCAGAATTCACCAGAAATGAAAATATTATTACATCAGTAATGCATTTCCTGATAAATTAGAATAGATTTCAGTTGACACACTTTATTATAGGCAATTGTGTTCATTTAATTTTGATATCACAGCCAGTACTGAGTCTTAATGTTGGAGAAGAGTCAAAATGTCACTGGTGTATAGTTGCAGGGTGCACATGTCTTAGATATCTGATACAAAATTCACACTGCTGTTCTTTCCATTAATGTTGGGGGTGGGGGGTGTAATATAAGAAGAGTTGCCAAAAATGTGGGGTTAGCAGATGATGCAGTGGCTGATTATGCAATTATGAAGATAAAGTTTGGGATCATTGCCAGTATCCACTTTGATTACATACCTGTGAGCAGAAGTGGCTTAATATTTAACATCTTACCAGCAGATCACAAGGTATTACTGTGGTCAAAAATAAAAACAGCTAAGGGCGGGAGTAATGATTCCCGTTTGGCAGAGAGAGAGAAGGATATATTTATCAGACACATCTAGATAGGTTGGCAACAGCAAAATAGTATGTTTATTTTACAAATGTTTTCCTAACTACACTGAAAGTTACAATAGTGTAGAATATTTACTCACAACATTTACTCTAACAGTGAATCAACTTAATCTGTGTGGTTTCTCTGATAAAAAAAATAGATTTATTCTGTATACAACTTTCTGGGCTCAGGTACAATTCCCAGAAATGTACATCTCAGGGTAGGTAGCTTCTTGTTCACTGTTTTGCAGCATAACAGAAAAACTGGACTCAGAAAATAAATCTCATGGTGTAGGTTAATGAAGAAAGGCTATTTTAATTGACTTTAAAGCAAGTGGTTCACTTTCACAACTTTTTAGAAGATGTGTTGAACCTGTTGAAGAAAAAAAGTCTGATTTCTTGGCCTCCATTTCCTATTGTGCTTTATCTTGCTTTTGGCTTTGGGCATTGCTCGCTGCATGTATCTCACCCCTCAAAATCTTTGTTTTTGTCTCTCTTTTTTCAGCACTGGTAGCATTTACCCCCATGGCCTCTTTTCACAATACGTTCACTGCACATTGATCTTATCAATGATGTCGTTTTTATCAATGCTAAAGAACGCAAGAAAAAGATAATGTCCCTGCCTATGTTGTGGCTTGCTCTGTCCTCACAGAAGTGCAAGTTTATTTTGAGGTGTGCTTGTTGCTAACACAAGTTTGAGCATATTGAATGCAATGTATGACGGAGGACATTGTTTTGGGGTTTTTATTGCATTGGACATGGCATTCATGGTTGCTTTCATATGGCTTACAGATTTGGTCTTATAAACTTGCAAACCGATATATGCGTGAATGCCTTCTGTGAATTCATTAGAGCTTTAGGTTTTAGTTATACCTTTATCCTGCTGGCTGTGAATTTAGGGTAGAGTTGGTCACTTGAGTTGAAAGGTCAGGTCAAAGGATACAAATGAAACTCAGTCTAGATGGTGCAGTCTGTTACAGTACATTGGTGAAAACCTACCTTTCAGAGTACAAATGTACTCCTCCTGTATCTCTACCTGTGAGGGTGTATATGTGTTGGTATACTAGTAAAAGTTAACTAGAAGCTATTGGCAGAGTTCGTTCTTATCAGTCACCTTAGAATGTAAAGGCCCTGTTAAGCTTTTCTCACCAGAGAAGAGGTGTTAAGGGACCACGAGAAGTCCTTGGTAATATGAACTCTTAGGAAATTAAAGCTAGAAACCACTTCTGCATTGTGCATTGATGTAAGTTTCTTGAAATCAAGGAATGGGTTGTTTTCTTGGTACTGAAGGTTGCTGGGTTAGTAGCAGAGCACCATGTCATCAGCTTCTATATGTCCACTCTGTCTGAATAGCAAAAAAACAATGTTTTCAGTAGATACAAAGAGCATCTTCACAGAGAGGTCCAGTCCACTACGACAGTGCAAGCCACTATCATTGTTTTCTAAGATGTCTTTTTTAAAACAGAGAGAAAAATACTTTTGCGGCATTAGAATTTCCATTTAATCTGGTTTGGATTATGAAAAGAAATCTATGCAAACATGAGGTGAAAATTAAAATGCAAACTTCTCAGGTGTAACATCCCGTTCTGTGCTCTAGGTCTTCTTCCTGTTTTATTTTGATAGTCTTTTCTTCTTGTGTGTATATTCTGGTTTTACTTCCTGTCTTTGTCTGTTTTCCCGCCAGTTTTTGTGTCTCACCTGTGCCTGATTAGTCACCTGATCTCTATTAGCCTATCTGCTCCCGTTCTGTATTTATACCTGTGTTCATCATCTCTCTGGTTGCTAGTTCATCTTTGTACCTTTGTGTCAAATGTTCCAGCATTCATGTCCCTGATGTATTGGTTTTCCCAGTGTTTGATCTTGCTTGTGTTTTACTACGGTCTTGCCTTCTCCTTGTCGGATTTGTTACCTGTGTGGACTGATCTTTGTGTACTGAACCCCTTTTTGGCAAGTAAAGACTGTTTTACCTTATGTCTCTCTCTGGGTCATGCATGTGAGTCCTATTCCTGGTTTTCTGTCTATCCCAGTCGTTACAGCAGGCTATTTCTGTGGCCAAGTTCTTCTATATTGTCTGAGACATCTTTGACTATCTCTATTTAATATATATTATTTCAAAAATATGGTGTCACTGGTTATTTAAAAATTCTGTATGGATTTCATCTGGACATTTGGACTGTTCTGCAACTTGTTAGACTGATTCAACTCCACCTAAAGTAGCAGCCATGTTGAACTCATTTTGCAGTATAAGCATTAGTTTAATAGAGGAAATAGAGTAAATGGTATTGAGATGTATGCATAATGTTTATTGAGATGTTACAGTGTAAAAGGAATACAACAGTTGGTTCATATTTTATGAACTCTGTCGAACGGCTTCAGTTTGACGTGGTCTCTTATTCAGCAGACTCACTCTGGGGGGAAAAAAAACAAGTAAAATTAAATGATTTAAAGGATTAACAAGTTATTGGAGATTTTTTTTTTATAACTTGTAAGGGGTGTTTAAAGATTGTATCATCCTACATGTGGTTGTATACATGTGCTTCCACAAGTGGAAGATTGAACTGATTTGAATTTTGTATCCATGAAAGATGTGAATTTATCAACACTATAAGAACTAAATACTCCTGATCCCAAATAAAATGATGCCAATTTTTAATTTTTTTGTAAAATATTAGTATAGAAATTAGTACCTTTCCAGAATCACGGCTCTTGGCTCTCAACTTGTTGACTTGGGACTCAGCGATGTCAGCGCGCTCCTGAGCTTCTTCCAGCTCATGCTGAGCCTTCCTGTGCCTGGACATGTGAGTGTTGGCCTGCTCCTCCTGTGAAGGGTTTAGAGTTATGTTAATTTAGTTGTTAATGGTGATATCATTATTAATTCAACTGCAAATTATTAGTCACATTAATGTAGACTTACGGCCTCCTCAGCCTGTCTCTTGTAAGCCTTGACTTTGAGCTGCAGTTTGTCCACCAGATCCTGAAGTCTGGTCACATTCTTCTTGTCCTCCTCAGTCTGTACAGATAAAGAATGGTCACTTATGGAGTGTTGAAGCAGAATCAAGCAGTTGCAGAAGAAGTATTTAGATGTTTTATTTAAATAAAAGTAGTAATACCACAGTGTAAAAAACACTCTGTTACAAGTAAAAGTCATGCATTCCAAATATTACTCATGTAAAAGTACACAAGTATTATCAGAAAAATGCACTTAGAGTATCAAAAGTTAAAGTACTCATTAAGCAGAGTGGACCTTTTCAACGTTATATTATTATATATTTATGATTTGTTGTTACTGATACATTTAAGTAGAAGCAGCATTGTAATGTAGCTAGTCAAGATGGAGCGAAAGTTAACTATTGACGCTTGATTGACATCTCTCTCGCCCTTCTGTTGATTTTGTTGTACCTGTTGGGGCAGGGCAACTTACCCATTTATAATTGGGCAAGTAGTTGGGTTTACGTGGGTTTAATTCCGAGCATGGCTCCACCCAATTTATACCTGACTAGAGGTCTAATCAGACAGGGTAATTGGAAATGCCTGTGCGGGTGTGCAGAGCCTGTAATTTGCAAATAACTATAGCTGTCAAAAAAATGTAGTGGAGTAAAAAGTACAATACTTGCCTCTGAAATGTAGTGGAGTAGAAGTATAAAGTACCAAAAAGTGGAAATACTCAAGTAAAGTACGAGTACCTCAAAATTGTACTTATGTACACTTCATGGGTTAATGTACTTAGTTACTTTCCAATACTGGAATCAAGTAATTATGGTCGTTTTTAGTGAAATAAAATTTACCTGGTAGGTCAGCTCCTTCACCCTCCTCTCATATTTGCGGACTCCTTTAACTGCATCAGCTCCACGTCTCTGTTCGGCTTCAACTTCACCTTCCAGCTCACGTACCTGAAATGCGATGATAAATAATCAAAGTTTTGTGTAAGGACTTCAGTGCAGAGAAAGAAAGTTTATTTTGATGCATTTAAAGTGTGATTTTTATTCTTAAACTGATCTGTGAGTTTATATACAGTTCATACCCTGGACTCCAGTTTCTGGAGCTGCTTCTTGCCACCCTTCATGGCGAGGCTCTCAGCCTCATCCAGACGGTGCTGCAGGTCCTTGACTGTGACCTCCAGGTTCTTCTTCATCCTCTCCAGGTGAGCGCTGGTGTCCTGCTCCTTCTTCAGCTCCTCAGCCATCATGGCAGCCTGAAATGGTTTAAATTTAAATTCATGATAAAGTTATTATCTGTGCATGATAGTAGACACAAAATTTGAAATTATTTCTAAAATAGCAGAGGTAAAGATGTAAACTCACATCAGTGATAGCCTTTTTGGCTTTCTCCTCAGCATTTCTTGCTTCTTGAACAGCATCATCCACTTCACCCTGAACCTGGACAAGGTCAGCCTCCAACTTCTTCTTGGTGTTCATAAGACTGGTGTTCTGAATGTTAAAAAGAGTCACATTTAATTTGATATTTATTTGTTATGTATAAGAAAGCCCATACGTATATTCATTATGTACAAAGACATTTTTGTCAGTTATTGAAAACACACCTGAGAGTGAAGCAGTCCAACACGCTCACTGGCATCAACCAATTCCTGCTCAGCCACTTTGCGTCCTCTCTCTGTCTGCTCCAGAGCGGCTCTCAGCTCCTCAATCTCAGCCAGCATCAGGCCATTTCTGCGCTCCACCATGGCAACCTGCTCCTTCATGTCTTCCTGTCCTCTGACAGCATCATCAAGGTGCAGTTGGGCATCCTGACAACAACAGAAAAAAAAAACAATGAACCTTCTGTACTATATATATATAATATATATATATATATATATATACACCCTCATACCTTGAGCTGTCCCTGGACATTCCTCAGTTGTTTCTGGGCCTCAGCAGCCTGCCTGTTGGCATGGCTCAGCTGAATCTCCATCTCATTCAGGTCTCCCTCCATCTTCTTCTTGACTCTCAGGGCATCATTCCTGCTCCTGACCTCAGAATCAAGAGTGTTCTGCATGGAGTCTATCACCCTCTGGCTGTTCCTCTTGATTTGCTCCATCTCCTCATCCTTCTCTGCCAGCTTCCTGTCAACCTCACCTTTGATCTGGTTGAGTTCAAGTTGAACACGGAGAATCTTGGCCTCCTCATGCTCCAGTGTACCCTTAAAGAATCACAAATATACCAAAAGTTACCATTCACAGAAACAAAATCAAAATGAATACTTGTTTACAACAATGTTGTTGTATTTTATCATATAAGTCGTCCGATATTGTAATTAAGATTTTACCTCAGCTTCCTCCAGTGCTGTCTGAATTTCAGACTTCTCAGTCTCCACAGTCTTCTTGGCTTTCTCCAGCTCATGGATACTCTTTCCAGTCTCACCAATCTGTTCAGTCAGGTCTGAGATCTCCTCTAAAGAACAATCAAAACAAAAATATAGTTAATAGTGACCTACAGGAACTGTCCTGCAAGACAGTTAGCACAGCATAATACAAAGTACAACATATTTTGAAAGAAATAACTCTCCTTCATGTACAGGGTAGGCAAACCAAGGGTAAAATCAAATTCAAAAGGTATGAGTGTCTCCTAAAATTGGAATGTTGTTTGGACAATCATAATTTCCATGCATACAAGGGAGGTTTTAACGCCATATAGGTTCATAAACTATGCTTGTGAAGGTCAGAGAAAAACCCACATAAGTTACATTTTTCATTTTAGTGAGACTGACATACGTTGCAGGTTCTTGTTCTCTCTCTTCATGGTCTCCAGCTGATCCAGAGCCTCCTCATAAGAGTTCTTCATCTTGAACAATTCAGTGCTGAGAGAACGAGCCTCTTTCTGGGCTCCTTCCAGCTCGGCCTGACTCTCCTCATACTTCTGTTTCCATTCTGCCAGGACCTAGAAGAATATAGATGATTGAAAAATATGACTAAAATAGAATTATGTTTGTGATTGGCCTGGCCTTGTGTTGAGCCTTGATTTGTTTTCCACTATAACCACTTACCTTATCAAAGTTCCTCTGCTTCTTGTCAAGGTTGGCAGCCAGAGCATTAGCTCTCTCCACATCAATCATGAGGTCCTCCACCTCACCCTGCAGCCTCTGCTTGGTCTTCTCCAAAGATGCACACTTGGAGTTAACAGCCTCAATGGATTCCTCAGCATCCTGCAGGCGCTGGGCAAGCTTTTTTCTGTAGTGAAAAATATTTTTTTAATTGGTTAAAAGCAAACTATTGAAATGAAAACTTTTTTAAACACTGAAAGGTAGTGACTTACTTTGCCTCCTCCAGCTCCTCAGTGCGCTGGATAGCATCAGTCTCATATTTGGATCTCCACTGAGCCACCTCACTGTTGGCCTTGGACATTCCTCGCTGCAGCTCAGCCTTGGCCTCCTGCTCCTCCTCAAACTGCTCTCTGAGCAGATCACAGTCATGGCGGGCTGACTGAACAGCGTGGGCCAGGGCGTTCTTGGCCTGTTGACAGTCCATGTCAGAGGGATATTTTAATTGACCTAATGTATGTTACATCCAAATGCTGTGTTGAGCCATATAAGGGAGCATTGTCTCTGAGTGACTCCCTTTAATTAATCATTTAATACTTTTTATGTTCTACTTCTTAGTATTAAGACATACCTAGGGAAGGAATGTTTTTTTGTTTTCCATTTCTGGGAGCTGGATATTATCATCCCAGCTCTTAAACAATACACCTGTCAGTGCTAAATCAGATCTAAAGCACTTTTTTGTCAAGGAGGCTGTGGTTGAGAACATTTTCTCGTATGATCTTTCTTACTCTTTATGACAACCCACAAGTGATCCATTATTATTTGTCTTGTGATAAATTCAAAATCATAAAATACAGTTTATAGTTGTAATAACAACAAGTAATTCAGCTTTCTCAGTTTTGCAAGGAAAGTAATGTGAGTGTGGACATTTTTGCTGATGCTATATGTATATTTTGTTGTAAGTAACTAAGCCGAGTCATACCCTGTAAAAGTCTGAAAATTAGAGGAGATAAACTTTTCATACCTTCACTTCCTCCTCAACGTGCCTCTTTAACTCCTCAATCTGCTGAGTGAAAGCTTGCTTTCCCCTGGTCAGCTGGGAAACAAGAGCTTCTTTCTCCTCAAGCTGGCGGGAAAACTCACCTGAATGACAAAATGTTCTAGTGTTATTAATGAAGATTATTTTCATGATTTTTAAGTATTTAAATCTACAATACAGGACACTATTACGCATACATTTTGTCATTTAGTATGTTTATGTATCATATATGATGAACTCTACCTACATAATGTTTTTTATAATAATAATAATAATAATAACAATAACTTTATTTATATAGCATCTTTAAAAACAGAGTTTACAAAGTTCTTTGACAGACAAAACAAAAGCAGGATACTCAGAAAGCAATAAAACAACAGAAAGCTAAATAGTAAGCAAGATAAAAATTAACGATAGATAAATACAAATAGAAATAAATAAATAAAAACAGTAAAAAAAATGGAAAGACATTACATAAAAGCAAGTATATAAATTGGGTTTTAAAAAGTGATTTTTAAAAAAGATACTGATTTTGCAAGCCTTATCTTCTCAGGCAGGTCGTTCCAAAGCCAAGGGGCTCTGATGGCAAAAGCACGGTCAGCTTTAGATTTAAGCCTCGAGTGCCCCACCCAAGGATCTAAGGTTGCGAACTGGCTCATATGGGGTCAACATTTCTTCTATATAGTTTGGGGCCAGGCCCAGGTGTGCATCTTTAAAGGTGATCAGTAAAATCTTAAAATCAATTTTAAATCGAATAGGGAGCCAATGGAGAGAAACCAGGATTGGGGTGATGTGATGTTGTTTGTTAAAACCAGTAAGAAGCCTAGCTGCCGCATTCTGAACTAGTTGGAGGCAAGAGAGTGACTTTTGGTTTATGCCAGAAAGGAGAGAGTTACAGTAGTCAAGTCTAGAGAAAATGACTGTGAATTACTGATTACCGGTGACTTACCATTCTCTGTCTGCAGTCTGGCCTTCTGTCCATTAACGTCATTCAGCTGGCGGACATTCTCATCATTTTTGGCTTTGAGTTCACTCAACTGGTCCTCAACAGTTCTGCACATTTTTTCCAAGTTGCCCTATCAACAACAAAACATGATGTATGTTAAGTCTTTCTAAGTTTAAGTTTAAAGCTAATGCCATATTTATTAGTTACAGTTCATATTTCAGA
>VMKM01004444.1:0-16862 GCA_008360985.2 Macquaria ambigua | reverse complement strand
GTATATAATGAAAATATTAACTTAATGGATATTGTCAGAGAACATACCATCTTTAAAAGATTGTTGTTAAATGCCATAAACATATAGTATATATATGTTTGTATGTAAGATACACAGATGCTATAAAAAAAGACAATGAAAAACATGGCATCACAAAATGTGGAATCAGTAAATGCAACTACACCTGTAGCATTATAATATTTACAGGGTGGGACATGTGTTAAACAACATGTTACAATCATAATGAATGTCATCATACATCAACAAACAAGCCACACAAAACACACAATAAACAACAATACAGAAACTAACTTGTATAAAATAAATATTTAAGCTTTTAAAATGTTAAAACAGCAGCAGCGGCAGGTCGGTACTTGTGTACTTTTACCATTAACAGTATGCCGAATGAGCTGTCAGCACTTCCTGTCTGCAGTGGACCCATGGATGTTCAGACAACTATCACTGGATCACTGTGATACTGAAGAAAAGTTAAAAACAGCAGGATTCTCAGGCAGGTTCTGCAGCCTCTTTGTTCTCTGGTTTCTAAGTGGATTTCTGGACGTTTGTTCTGGATGGACATCAGAGATAATGATCTCCTCGGGAAGTGGAAGTCACACTGAATGATTCAACATGTGTTTCATGTCTGTGAGTTCAGATGTGACCGAGTTATCTGTTGAAAACCTCTGATTTCAAACTGCATCTAATCCGAGTCAATACAAACTAACATCATGCAGTTGACAGTTTGTGCCACCAGAGGGCGCCACAGCTCTTCATGGCCAGTGTGTCCAGTCGTGTGTGCAGTGTGGAGTGAGCCAGCAGTCATTATTAATAAAGAGCACTGAGACTCTTATTTCTCTTGTCAATATCTCTTGATCGATCAGCACCTTTCTCGTGAGCAGTTCAGGTGTCTCATTTTATAACTGGGAGTTACCTGACACGCCTCATGTTCAACAGTCACGTGTTTCCTGTTTAAAGTTTAGTTTCACTTCTGAACTTTGTGTCGCAGATAGTTTTGTCGTGTGAAGCTCCAGCTGAAGGTAATGTAACAAGGTTTAAATGTTTTCTGTCGGTAGCTCAGTTACACTAGAAACAGCAGAAATCTGCCGCTCGATGCTTCATTTCTCCAAAAACTCCGAGTTTAACTGGAAACTCGGGACGAAGCAGCCGCCATTAAAGATATCCGCCATGTTGTGTGGATGTTAGTGAGAGTGAAGGAGGAAGAAGAGCACAAGTTTTAGTTTTTAATGAAATAAATAGGCTGTAATCTGTAAGTGCGTCACTAAATGAGCTCCTGGAACAGGAACACCTGGAACAGGTGTGTCTTTATGTCAGTTTGAACTTAAACGGGATCAATAATCAAAATCAAAGAGATTTCCTTTAAATGAATGTTTTAATATTTTCTGGAAGGGCTTTATTGAGACTGTCAGTCTTTTATTTTGAAGGATTGGTCTGCTTTAAAGTACATTTACTGCAGTACTGTACTTCTGTACCAGTCTTGAAGTACTTTGAGTATTTCTATCCTCTGATACTTTGTACTTGTACTGCGCTACATTTATCTGACAGCTTTAGTAACTTTGCAGGTTCAGATTTTACAAACCAAACATGAAACATTATTATTGAAGTATCCAACAATATAAAGAGTCTGGATCTATTGAGTCAACGAGGGCGTGTTGAACGACCAATGAAACGCTTGAAGAGTGGAAAGTCCCTCGCGCTGCATTCAGGACACGTAGGAACTTGCAGCGCTAAAAGCCCGTCGTGCTGCATTCAGGGTCAAAGTGGGAACCAGCTGTAATATTTGGTCCAGATTGTTGTTTTCAGGAGTTTTGAACCAGTTTTGACTTTTTGATTTCAGCAGATCGTCTTAATAACATCTCTTTAGTGAGTTTGGTTCTGGTTAAAGGAGAAACTGATTTTAGTGAGCTCAAGAGGAATTTCCTTGACAAAAACAAAAACTCCATTTAGAGTCACTGAATATTGATTTGTCATTGGAAACTTTCTGATTGTGACACGTTGTGTGTTTGGAGATAAACATCACGCTGAATCGTCTTCAGCTGAGCTGCTGAGCTCTGAACATTATATAGAAGCTGCAGTCCTGTTGAGCTGTGAAGTTCTAATTATTAGTCCTCTAATATCATCCTGAGGTTGAAGAGGACGTCGGACCGACTGAACCTGAGCTCTGTCTCAGGCTGGAGGTCGGACTTTCCTCACGTCTCTTCTTTCACTGAGAAACTAAACTGAATTGTGAGTTTGTGTTTTTGGCTTCAGCTTCAGATTTGTGCTCAGTGTTGCAGCAGCAGTCATCAGCTGTTTCTCCTCTTTGTAATCAGAGCTCATCTCTAACTGATTGATCAGATATCTGCAACTCTGACAAACTGATTTCAGATCAAATCAAAGCTGCTCGAGCTTCTGAAGGAGCAGGAAAAGTCGTCCTGAGAGACACGTCAGCGTTTTCTCCGTCGTTCAGGTTGATTGATCGTCACGTTCAGAAGGGTCCATGTACAGTTTCCTGTTTCTGGTGTTTTGGAGACTCTGACATTAAAGCACGTATCGTTCTGCAGTTACTGTCCTCAACGAGCAGCGGGTGCTGCCGTGATCCCCTCCCCCGTCCGAAAGCACTCACAGGCGGTCAGTCTCTATGGCAAGCCAAAGGGATCAAATGTCGTCAGGTCGGCACACGTCCTTGGTACATACAATGGCGTAAAATACGGAGTCCTGACGGTTTTCACGGCGCTTTTACTGCGTTTTTATTTATAACGCCGCTTTTTACGCATGTTAAATCCTGTCCAAGACGCACGTTATTTACGCCGTTTTCTTGTATGGTAATGAGCCCTTCCTCCTGTTTTACATAGCCAGTAAATCCAGAGGTTTTGTAACCAATCGGTGAAGAGTAAAGCCAGACCAAAGCAATGCATCGATGAAAGATGCTTGCCATTGCTAGGCAAGATTGCTATCAGTGTTGTCTTTATAAATTAATTAAAAATGTTCAACAAAAACTCTGGAGTGAGATTTGGAAGTTCAGGGACGCAGCTGATATCAACCCGTTTCAGGAACTTGCCGTGGCTGCTGTGTCTGTGTTGTCGTTGCCACACTCGAATGCTGAAGTCGAGAGATTATTCAGCAGGATGAGTGTGGTAAAAAGCAAACTGAGAAATCGAATGTCCTTGCAGACCCTTAACTCCATCCTGTGTGTCCGATATGGTTTGAAGTTGTCTGGTGAGGCTTGCTATGAGCACAAGCTGCCTGACGATGTTTTGCAGCTTTTTGGCACTTACTCATTTAAGTCGGCTCCCTCAGTTGCTGAACCTGCCATAGAAAGCCTTGACCAGAATGAAGCTGACCTACTCCAGCACAGTGTGTGTGTGTGTGTGTGTGTGGAGGGGGGTCTGAAACAAACAATGAACCTGAATCAGGGCCGGACCAGTTACCATCATTTTCTCACATTGCCATTGACAGTTTTTTCTATTGTCTCTTTTTGGTCCATTTAAATTGTTAATGTTAAGTTAAAACCGTCGATACAAAAACCTGTTAAAAATGTTATAGTTATGGCAAAAATGTTCATGTTTTACTGTGACTTGTTGCAGGCTCAACTAAACCAAACTTAAGAAAACCAAACAAAAGAAAAAACCTAAGTAACTCTGCCAAAGTGTCTGTTTTGGGTCCCTTTGCTGGTCCCAAGCCCGGATAAATAGAATAGAATGTCTTTATTGTCATTGTACAGGTACAGTGAAATTAAAATGCCAATCTTTAAGGTGCTAAACAATAATAAATAAATAAAACACACACAAAACATTAACATTCTGCAGGTATTGCACAATCCCTTAATATTGCACCGTGAATTATTTTACAAGAAAATGTTCAGATGTTGTTTAGTGTGGTTATGGCTCTGGCATAAAAACTGTTCTTCAGCCTGTTAGTCCGAGCTGTCAATGACCTGAAGCGTCTGCCTGAGGGCAGCAGGTCAAAGATCACACGTCCTGGGTGAGATGGGTCCATGAGAATATCTTGTGCTTTCCTGAGACAGCGGGAACTGTGCAGATCTTCCAGGGAAGGGAGAGGGCAGCCGATAATCTTCTGGGCTGTGGTGACGACCCTCTGCAGCGCTTTCCTGTCTGCAGCTGTGCAGCTGGAGAACCACACACAGATGCAGCAAGTCAAAAAGGTGGAGGGTTGGACGTAGAGCAAGTCCACCCCACATAACAGTCTTTTGATTAAATCTGATATTCTAACATTTAACAATATTTATGTAATGTGGGTCTAGACAAAGCATTTAAGTCATGAAGTTATTTTGAGAAGCGATGTCCTATTTCAAAAAACCAAACCAAGAATCAACAGAAGAAAGTTCATTTGTAGTTCTAAACATATTTAGGGTGTTTTTCACTCACCTTTTGTCTCTCCCACGACGTTATTCCTCTCTCCTACAGCGTCCATTACAATTACATGCAAATTACAATTATGCTAATTAGACGATGACGTCAGTCTCTGCGTGTTTCCTGTTTAAAGTTTAGCTTCACTTCCTCTAAAAGTTGTGTCGCAGATAGTTTTGTCGTGTGAAGCTCCAGCTGAAGGTAATGTAACAAGGTTTAAATGTTTTCTGTCGGTAGCTCAGTTACACTAGAAACAGCAGAAATCTGCCGCTCGATGCTTCATTTCTCCAAAAACTCCGAGTTTAACTGGAAACTCGGGACGAAGCAGCCGCCATTAAAGATATCCGCCATGTTGTGTGGATGTTGGTGAGAGTGAAGGAGGAAGAGGAGCAGGAGTAGAGCAGCTGCTGATGACTGAAGGCAGCTTCTCCTGCCTCAATCAGCCTGTGGAGGAGGCGGACACGAGCCGCTGCTCTCCCGCTGTCTGAGCCACTAACAGCGGCTTCGCTCGGCCGGACAGCCGCTGGAGAAGCTGGTAGTGTCGGTGAACGTTAGCTGGTAGTTAAATAAATAGGCTGTAATCGTTTTAATATTTTCTGGAAGGGCTTTATTGAGACTCAGTCTTTTATTTTTTATCTGCTTGTAGTGAAAAGTAACATTTAGTATATTTACTGTACTGAAGTACAGTCTTGAAGTACTTTGAGTATTTCTATCCTCTGATACTTTCTACTTGTACTGCGCTACATTTATCTGACAGCTTTAGTAACTTTGCAGGTTCAGATTTTACACAAAATATTTGAGTAAAATGTGAAGTAATATTATAGATTAAAGTATCCAGCAGTGTATAAAGTCATTAAAATGAGCTCCACCTTGAAGAAACTTTAACTTTCACATATTAGTACATTTAGTTTAGAATACTTTTTGTACTTTTACTAAAGTATTTGCACAGTGTAGTATTAATAGTAGTGAGTACTTGTTGTATACTGTATACAGGCCTGCTGCAGGTCACTGTTCAGGTGTTTACAGTAAAGTACGTCATCATGCTGCATTCAGGAAACCTGGGAACCTGCAGAGTTGAAAGTCCCTCGTGTTGCATTCAGGGTCAAAGTGGGAACCAGCTGTAATATTTGGTCCAGATTGTTGTTTTCAGGAGTTTTGAACCAGTTTTCAGACTTTCAACATTTGAATGACAAGATTCAGCAGATCATACCCTCAACCTTTCAAAATAAAATGCAGCCCCTAAATGAAGTTTTTAGTCGAGTTATTAACTTCTGTGCTGCTTCGATTTCTCCTTGATCGTGTTTTATAATTAGTTATTACTCTTATGCAGTGTTTAGTCTTTTGATGAAAATGTAAATTAGTTTGTCAAATTTTACGAGTCGTTTGTTTTTGTCTTTAAATTTGATCCGACAGAACAAAAGAGAAATAATTAGAGGTACAAAGTAAAATCAGAGTAGAAGTAAAAGTATAAAGTAGAGAGCAGCTAAAGACAAAGTCAGGAGGTGACAGTGGTGGGATTATATTATGAAGGAACCATTAAACCTTCTTTGACGCCATCTAGTGGCCTGATAGTAGAAGTAGAGCAGCTGCCTCACACTGCTGTCTGACTGCATTCAGCTGACAGTGATATGATGAAACAGGAAGGAGCAGCCAATCAGTGGAGGAGCAGCTGATCTTTCTACAGGAGAAATGATGGAAAGGAGGATTCCAGTTGATGTGCAGATCAATGATTTGTGTTTCCTCTCCAGATCAAAGTGTGTGTGAGTTCAGCAGCATGAATCAGTGTGAGGACAGAGAGGAGGGAGTCCCTCCCTCTAAAACCACTCTGTGGGGAACCTGAGAGCCAGACCAGAGCTCAGAGGTGAGACCAGGATCTCTGACTGTCCAGGACTCAAATCACTCCACCATCATTATTCACACTCAAAGCTCTGTGTGTGTTGTGTTCACAATAAGTTCATTTGATCCGTTTTTCCATCAGGACCCACCAGAGACCAGACTCTCCTGAATCTGGATCTGGACCCAGCTGCGTGTCCTTCAAGAGTGACCGGTCAAATGATCGCTTCATTAATTTTAAAGGACAACAACCCTCTGCTGAAAAGAGGTCAGCTGTTAATAACATTAAAATCTGACTGATTCATGTTTTAACTGTTATTTATCCAGAGAAGTTTTAAAACCAGTGTAACCAGTATAACCAGTGTAACCAGTCTTCAGCTCTTCAGTTTGTGTTTAGTCGTGCTTTGGTCTAATATTCTATGTTTTGTAGCTTTTGTACAATATTCTCAGGTGTTTCAGCTTTGGTTCGGTCCAATATTCACTCATTTTGTTTTCACTCTGACTTTTTACAAACAAACCAAGAGGAGTCAACATGTGGTTACATTGTAACCTTGGTTCTCTGAATGAAGAGACTATCTCTCCACTCCTTTACATGTTCCATATGTACGAGGAATGATCCCCACATTGTCAGGGTACGTGGATACTTCAAGACCCACCGGCTTAACCGACCACTGTTTACGGTTTACCCATAAAGCATCTCTGCTGGCGTGTCATTATTCATGGTTTGATCAAAACTCTCACAGCTCTCATAGCGTTGTTTTCGGCAGCAGCAGGCAGCTGTTTTCAGAGAAGAAGCAGTAAAAAGCCACAGTCCACTACCTGCTCAGCAGCAAACAGCAGACAGACACAGTTAGAGACCAGCTGGTGAACATAGTGGAGCATTTAGCAGCTAAAGAGCCAGATATTTCCCTCAGGAGGTGGTGGAGACCAAAAACAGAGCTAACAGAGAGGGAATACTGGACTTAGATTCCTCACTCCAAATAAATGATGATGTTAGCTTGTGTGAGCTGTGCGTTGCTGTCCACAGTATTATAGGGGTCAATAAGAGCTGGAGGGACTAAACCAGACCAGCTGGTGAACCAACACAGTGAACTGAAAGCTGCACAGTAATGCAGACTGGACTGTTGATTCACAGTGGGATCAGCAGTACGACCAACACTTTAATGTCAGGGGAAACCATCTGATTCAATGTTGTAATCAACACTTTGACTCAAAGGACCTTTAGCTTGTGTTTGTCTCTGTGTGGACGGACATAATGTGAGCTGATTCTTCATGATTCCTCCACAGAGTGGACCAGGAGAGCTCAGAGGTTCCCATTGGTCAGTCTGCCCAGCAGCATCAAACACACCTGGACTCCATATTTATGGTCTGTACCTGTGCAACAACTACTTTTACATCTATTGTGTTCACAATAATCTCCACGCTGCACTTTTTAGACCAGCGGATTGTCCGTCTGTCCAACATGGATCTGATGTTTGGTTCCATGAGTTTAGTTTGTGTCCTTCATATAATATTCTGTTCCAGCTGCTGGAGGAGAACATTGTCACTTTTGTGAAGAACGAGCTGAAGAAGATCCAGAAGGATCTGAGTCCAGATTACCCAGAATGCTCAGAGAGTCAGAGGGAGGATGAGGAGGTGTTGGACGGTGAGGATGAAGAGCAGAGGAGGAGCAGCAGAGAGGCATTTCTGAAGATCACACTGCACTTCCTGAGGAGAATGAAGCAGGAGGAGCTGGCTGACTGTCTGCAGAGCAGTAAGAGGATTTCTCTAAAGAGTCTATAACTGCAAAGATCCAGACACAGAATATAATGTTCTAATTGATGAAATACCTGACTCCATTGATCACACCATACCTGAAAAGATCATTAAACGGGCTGCTGCAGGTCAAACATTATGGCTTACTAGGGGTATTTTAAAATCCATCAATAAAAAGAACAAACTTTATGAGCGCTATATCAAAAATCCAAGTAGTGCGAATAAAGAATCATATACAAAATACAGAAATAAGCTCACACATGTTATACGAATGAGTAAGCAGAGACACTACACCGAGCTTATTAAAGCTTCTCAGGGTGATCAAAAGCAATCCTGGAAGGTGCTCAATGAAGTCCTCAGCCGGGGTCACAAAACCACTGTGCTTCCTGACACCAACATCAAACTGATGCCAGAAACGCAGCGAAGATTTCCACAATACTGATCTTGCTAATAATTTCAACAATCATTTTGTCTCCATAGCAGAAAATCTCTCTAGCAAAATGAGTCAACCAGAGGCTGCTACTTTTAGACAATATCTTAAAGGCAATTATTTGAATTCTTTCTTTCTGACGCCAGCTGACAGAAATGAAGTCACTAACAGCATTATGAATATGAAAAGCTCCCACACAGCTGGCACAGAGGAAATTTATAGCAGAATTCTTAAAGCTATTGTGAATGAAATTGTGGAGCCTCTTGTTTCCTCTGTTAATCTCTCTCTACTTTATGGAGCTGTGCCTAAAACAACAAAGATTGCTAGAATCTTTAAATCTGGTGACAAAAATGATGAGCACAACTACCGACCTATATCTGTTCTGCCTACTCTCTCCAAAGTATTAGAGAAAACTGTGTTTAGTAGACTTAGTGATTACTTAGATAAATCAAATATCTTTGTCCCATCACAGTATGGCTTTAGAAAAAAGAGCACCACCTGTATGGCGATTCTTGATCTCATCGAAAAAATCAATGACGTTATTGATAAAGGCAACTGCGGCATTGGAATTTTCCTTGATTTGTCAAAAGCGTTTGACACTATTGACTTTGACATTCTTCTAAGCAAACTACAACATTATGGTGTCAGAGGCACAGCGCTCAGTTGGTTCAGAAGCTGTATGTATGGGAGGGAGAAATATGTACATGTTAATGGTCACAAGACTTTAAATAAAACTATCAGATATGGGGTTCCCCAGGGATCCATTTTAGGGCCGCTCCTCTTCATACTGTATATTAATGATTTTGTGAATTCCTCTAGCCTTCTACTCAAAGTATTATTTGCTGATGATACAAATTTATTCTTATCACACAAAAATGTAAATGATCTGCAAAACTATCTAAATGAGGAACTGATTAAGGTGGATACATGGTTTAAATGCAATAAATTATCCTTAAATACAAGCAAGACTAACTTTATTGTCGTTCGCTCCAATAGAAATCAAAATAATGTTGAACATGTTTGTATCAGAATAAACAGTCAGGTTATTGAGAGAGTGAAGTCCACCAAATTCCTGGGGGACATATTGATGAATTCTTAAACTTTAAGGGCCACATTAATGAACCTAGAAAAAACTGTCCAATATGTTGGCTTATTTTACAAGTTGAGGCACTTTCTTCCACTTAAAGCACTTTTAAGCTTATATCAGTCTTTATTTGAGCCTCATAAATTATTGTAATGTTATATGGTGCAATACCTTTCCTAGCAAAAAACTACAAATTCTTCAGAAGGAAGTCATACGTGCCATATCATGGTCCAAGGTAAATGCTCCCACTGACCCTCTTTTCTATAGCTACAGTCTTCTGAAGCTAACTGAATGTAACATCTTTCACAATGCTTGTATAATGTACAATGCTGTATATATGCTCCAGGACAGACTTTGTGACCTTATTCCAATTCACTCTCCCTCGCATACATATAAGACTAGGAAACAACATCTCATAAAGGGTAAAAAACGTAAACTTAAATGTACGAGTCTTAGTGTTGTTTGCAGAGGTCCACAGGTGTGGAATGAGATTGATAACACCATAAAAATGTCAATATCTGTATCTGTTTTAAAAAGCGCTTAAGGCAGCAGTTACTACTAAAATATGTTAAAGCTTGAATATCCTAAACAGTTGGGGACTTCTAAGCTAATTATTCTACTCTGAAATCCATCTAAATTGTATTATTATTTTTGTTTTGCCATATGTCTTTATTTATTGCATCTTACCCATCTAACCAATGTTTAGACTGATGAAATAAATGTCTTGAGACCATTTAGTAGTTTCTTAGGTTAGGATTATACTAGGGTTAAATTTTAGAAACTGTGTTAGAAAACATATTTTAAATACTATCAGCTTAGTGTCTGGGCCCCTATTCTCAAGCTGCAGATAGCTCATCAGGGTGTCCCATTTCACATATCCTTATTAAGTCTTGTATGATTGCATTTGTATTTTATTTGTTTTGTGAATAAACTGAATGAAAGAGTTAACATGCTGGATAAATGTCTCAAGAGACCAAAATATGTTGATATGCATTCTTTAGAGGAATTAAATTGTCATATTTTCTTCATAAATCACTTATTGATCTTATTTGTTGTGTGTTCACTCAGGAAGTCATTCTGGAGTTTGTCAGCATAAACTCAAATCTAACCTGAAGAAGAAGTTCCAGTGTGTGTTTGAGGGGATTGCTAAAGCTGGAAACCCAACCCTTCTGAATAAGATCTACACAGAGCTCTACATCACAGAGGGGGGGGCTGGAGGGGTCAATGATGAACATGAGGTCAGACAGATTGAAGCAGCATCCAGGAAACCAGACAGACCAGAAACAACCATCAGACAAGAAGACATCTTTAAACCCCCACCTGGAAGAGATCAACCAATCAGAACAGTCATGACAAAGGGAGTGGCTGGCATTGGGAAAACAGTCTTAACACAGAAGTTCACTCTGGACTGGGCTGAAGACAAAACCAACCAGGACATACAGTTCACATTTCCATTCACTTTCAGAGAGCTGAATGTGCTGAAAGAGAAAAAGTACAGCTTGGTGGAACTTGTTCATCACTTCTTTACTGAAACCAAAGAAGCAGGAATCTGCAGGTTTGAAGAGTTCCAGGTTGTGTTCATCTTTGACGGTCTGGATGAGTGTCGACTTCCTCTGGACTTCCACAACACTAAAATCCTGACTGATGCTAAAGAGTCCACCTCAGTGGATGTGCTGCTGACAAACCTCATCAGGGGGAACCTGCTGCCCTCTGCTCGCCTCTGGATAACCACACGACCTGCAGCAGCCAATCAGATCCCTCCTGAGTGTGTTGACATGGTGACAGAGGTCAGAGGGTTCACTGACCCACAGAAGGAGGAGTACTTCAGGAAGAGATTCACAGATGAGGAGCAGGTCAGCAGGATCATCTCCCACATCAAGACATCACGAAGCCTCCACATCATGTGCCACATCCCAGTCTTCTGCTGGATCACTGCTACAGTTCTGGAGGATGTGTTGAAGACCAGAGAGGGAGGAGAGCTGCCCAAGACCCTGACTAAGATGTACATCCACTTCCTGGTGGTTCAGTCCAAACTGAAGAGCATCAAGTATGATGGAGGAGCTGAGACAGATCCACACTGGAATCCAGAGAGCAGGAAGATGATTGTGTCTCTGGGAAAACTGGCTTTTGAGCAGCTGCAGAAAGGCAACCTGATCTTCTATGAATCAGACCTGACAGAGTGTGGCATCGATATCAGAGCAGCCTCAGTGTACTCAGGAGTGTTCACACAGATCTTTAAAGAGGAGAGAGGACTGTACCAGGACAAGGTGTTCTGCTTCGTCCATCTGAGCGTTCAGGAGTTTCTGGCTGCTCTTCATGTTCATCTGACCTTCATCAACTCTGGTGTCAATCTGCTATCAGAAGAAGAATCAACCTCCCTGTGGTCTAAACTATTTAGAGACAAACCCGAATCCATACATCTCTACCAGAGTGCTGTGGACCAGGCCTTACAGAGTCCAAATGGACACCTGGACTTGTTCCTCCGCTTCCTCCTGGGTCTTTCACTGCAGACCAATCAGACTCTCCTGCGAGGCCTGCTGACACAGACAGGAAGTGGCTCAAAAGCCAATCAGGTAACGGTCGAGTACATCAAGAAGAAGATCGAAGAGACTCCCTCTGCAGAGAAAAGCATCAATCTGTTCCACTGTCTGAATGAACTGAATGACAGTTCTCTAGTGGAGCAGATCCAACAGTCCCTGAGATCAGGAAGACTCTCCACAGACAAACTGTCTCCTGCTCAGTGGTCAGCTCTGGTCTTCATCTTACTGTCATCAGAAAAAGATCTGGACGTGTTTGACCTGAAGAAATACTCTGCTTCAGAGGAGGCTCTTCTGAGGCTGCTGCCAGTGGTCAAAGCCTCCAAGAAAGCTCTGTAAGTGGGATTTATTCATCAATAAATACTCTGCTGTCTTTCAACAGGAGAGATAAAATAAATAACTTATAACTTTACTGTTGTCTCTCCAGACTGAGTGGCTGTAACCTCTCAGAGAGAAGCTGTGAAGCTCTGTCCTCAGTTCTCACCTCCCAGTCCTCTAGTCTGAGAGAGCTGGACCTGAGTAACAACAACCTGCAGGATTCAGGACTGAAGCTGCTGTGTGCTGGACTACAGAGTCCACATTGTACACTGGAAACTCTCAGGTCAGATCAAGTCATAGTTTTATTTCTGCTCCTTTTAATGTAAACTGTTTCTCTCATGTTAGGATTTCAAATTTCACAGCACAGAAAATCTTAGATATTTCCAGTGTATTTTGTTCTAATTCTGATATATATATGTTGTACAGCACGAAATATGAACTCTGGCTGAGATGGAGAACCTCATGTATGTCTTGATATCATGCAACGTATTATCATTGCATGTCTGTTTCTTACTGATTCAGGAATGATTATATGTCACATCTCCAACATGTTTAGAGTAAAACAGCGAGGACTTTAACCTGTGTTGAGAAGAGATTGTATATTCTGCATCACCAAGAGTCCAGACTCAACATTTTAACACAAATGTTATTTGTCTTCTTGTTCATTATTTCCTCTCCAGACTGAGTGGCTGTAACCTCTCAGAGAGAAGCTGTGAAGCTCTGTCCTCAGTTCTCAGCTCCCAGTCCTCTAGTCTGAGAGAGCTGGACCTGAGTAACAACAACCTGCAGGATTCAGGACTGAAGCTGCTGTCTGCTGGACCACAGAGTCCACATTGTACAATGGAAACTCTCAGGTCAGGATTCTTGAACCCATTTAAAATCTGATGATCAATCAATAAACAGCTAACATGTGTACATTTTCTCTGGTTGTTGCTTTTGTTGTTGAATCATTAAATACCACAGATGATTTTAAAGATTTATTCTAAATTTGTATCTGGACCAAAATGTACCTGAACAAAAAAAAAAAACAAATAAAAACATCCAGCAAAGTATTCAGAGGAGGGTTCCTCAAGCTCTGGTTTCAGGCTGGAGAGCAGACTAGTTGCCTCTGTCTGGTGGCTACTTTGATATACCACTGTGAAGTCACATTGAAGATGAACTGTAATAACTTTGGTGATGCTCTGATTTTTCATCTAGCGCCATCATCAGGTCAACATGTTAATGTGTCCAACACTTTGGTTTATGACCAAATACCTGCAGAACTAAAGACATTCCCATCAGCCTCAGCTGCACTCTGTGTTTACTGCTAACTAGCTAATTAGCAACAACTAAGATGGTGAACATGATAAACATTGTACCTGCTAAACATGAACATGCTAACATTGTCAGTGTGAGCATGTTAGCATTTAGCTCAAAACAGCCCTCTGTCAGTACAGCCTCACAGAGCTGCTAGCATGGCTGTAGCCTCTTTAACATTTAGATCACAGTGACATGGTTACTGTTAGCTCCCTGATTCAGTCGTATTTTTGAGTTATTTATTTGGAGACAGTTTCTTCTTGTATCTGACTGACACAGCAGGACCCTCAGCTGATCTGCCATGTGTGTTGTTTTGTGTGTTTGCAGGCTGTCAGGCTGTCTGATCACAGAGGAAGGCTGTGCTTCTCTGGCCTCAGCTCTGAGCTCCAACCCCTCCCATCTGAGAGAGCTGGACCTGAGCTACAACCATCCAGGAGACTCAGGAGTGAAGCTGCTGTCTGCTGGACTTGAGGATCCACACTGGAGACTGGACACTCTCAGGTATGAAGAGGCCTGCTGCAGCCACAGACCATCAGTCTGATAGAGGAGGTCTTTCTGGTTTATGGTGGATATGAGTGTTATATGAACAATCTCACATGTAGGAAGCCTTTTTCCTTTGCTCACAACAGAAACTCTGGTTGAACATTAAGGAGATATTTGTGTAGGAGATCTCCAAGGAAGCGGTTTCCTGCAGCTTAAGCAGCGTTCATGCAGGCCAAGTCTTGGTCCAGATGTTGCTGCTGGATGCAGCTTTTAATGCGGCTGTTTGGCAAACAGCGCATGTTGTTGAGGTAGTGTTGGCGTTCCCACGTGGAGCAGGTGGAGGGCTGAGCTGAAGGAGTCGGGCTCACACAGGAGAGGACAGAGAGACTCTGGGTCTCTGCTGTAGATGGTTCAGTGTCGGGAGGCCTGGTTCCTTTGGCCGGACCAACCGAGAGGCCGACACGGCGCGGGCTGGAGAAGATCCAGCAAGTCTTTGCTGTTTCATTCCTCCGTCTGCAGTTCTTCAGTTCAGTTCAGGAGGAAAGGCAGTGTAGCGCTATTAGTCTCACACAGAGGCACCAAAATATATAGCAGATTACATAATACATAGGCCTCAATACTAACTGGTACAACATGAAGTAATAATAATAATACCTTTATTTATATAGCACCTTTCAAATGCAAAGTTACAAAGTGCTTTACAATAAGAGCAAATAAACAGTACAGTCAATCCAGTAAAATAATCCAGTAAAATAATAAGACAACAATAAAATAATGCAATACATTAATATAGTAAAATATCACAATAAAATGATACAGGAATCACAGGTTAAACAGGATATAATAATTTACAAAGGTAAAATGCCGTCATCAAAAGAAAGCTGCATGATAAGAGTGAGTTTTAAGAAGGGAGTTCCACAGTTTAGGGGCCCAGACAGCAAAGGCCCGGTCACCTTTCGTGACAAGATGAGATGTTGGCACTGTAAGTAGGGCCCTGCTGGATCTCAGGCAGCGATCAGGCTCATAGGGAATTAGTAGATCACAAATATATCAATCAATCAAAGTTAAATATATATATATATATATAAAATAGTAAAAATGTTAAAAAATAGAATGGAAATAAGTAATAATCATCAGCAACAAAATGATGATAAAAATTAGAAATAGAATGAAGTAATAATAAGTAAAACTAGAGAAGGAAATTTCTGAAGAGATTGCGGTGTGAATGCTGGCTGCTGAAAGGCTGACGCCAAACTGAATAGCTGTCCTGAAATGTTGAATGATGCTGAAAATGTATGAATGATGTGGAATATTGTTGAAAGGCTTGCGCTAAACTGGATAGCTGGCAAGTTTGTAGTTTAAAGTTTGTAGTTTAAAGTATGAATAAGTAGATTAACCTTGAAAATGCTTGAAAAAGTGCTTGAAAAGGATGCCTGAGTCCTGTCTGACCCTATCTGGGGCTTTTATTTTGAAAATCTGCTTACTGTATGGTATAAAGGTCCATGATTTGAGTGCTGGGATTTCCTTCTGTAAGTGAATCGCACACACACACTGGTCGCTATGGCGACTGTTGCACCCTGAGGGAGTGGAGAGGGGAGGGGCAGACTGCAACTTAAGACAGGTCAGACAGTTCATTTGATGGAGACTAAACCTCTCAAAGTCCTGCTTATAGCGCAAAGACCGTAGCTGCTATGGGCTAAATGTTATATCAGAAGAGAGACAAAAAGCCTGCTGAACTCACTGTGTGACATTTATTTGTGTAGTGTCAAAAATGTGAGCTCTGGAGCAGATAAGAAAAGCCCCCGTCTCTGCCTCCCTCCTGAAATTTCTGGACTCAGTTAATATGAGAGTCTATGCAGCAGTTGGTGAGAAATGACTTCTCATGAAGCTCACACAGCCAAGTGTGTAAGTTACTGTGTGTGTGTGTGTGTGTGTGTGTGTGTGTGTGTGTCTGTGTGTGTGTGTGTGTGTGTGTGTGTGTGTGTGTGTGTGTGTGTGTGTGAGAGAAAAAGCTGTGAATCTTTGACTCAGAAAAGTCATCATCATGAGAAAACCGTAGGTCGTATCGGTGAAACGACTTCACTGTGAGCACCAGAAGGCATAGCTGAACAAGTAGATGTATAATTTGTGTGGATAAAGTTGAATGGATGGATGAAGTTTCCAGCATTCACACCAATAAGCATAAATAATAAAAGCATAGAATTATAAAACACTACATAAAAGCCAGACTAAATAGATGGTTTTTAGCTCATGTTTAAAGAGCTCAATATTTCCAGCTCCTCTCAGATCCTCTGGAAGCAGCTTCACCAGATGTTTTTGTTCTGCTTTGTGGATCAGCTAAAAGAGAAGAACTGGAGGATCTGAGGGGCCTTCCCGGTTCATAAACCACAAGCATTTCTGAGAGGTAGTCTGGAGCCAGATCATGTAGTGCCTTATAAACTAATAAAGGAATGTTTAAAATCAATACGAAAAGTATCAGGTAACCAGTGTAAAGACTTTAAAATAGGTGTAATAGGTTTTATTCTCCTGAGTTTCAGCATCAGCCAGGTCAAAACGTTCCAACTTGACGTCACTCTGTACAGAGGTTACAGGAAGAAGTGCAGTGTGCTTGTTCTGCTGGCAGATACCAGATCTAATGTTGATCATTTTCTCCCTGAAGTAGCCAGCAAACTCTTCACATTTACAACCTGGAAGCTCGATACTGTAGTTAGTTTTGGGATTTACCAGAGAATCTATTGTTCTAAAAAGCAGGTTTGAAA
>VMKM01004443.1:0-16871 GCA_008360985.2 Macquaria ambigua | reverse complement strand
TAGTAATGGATTTAGAATGGTAGGACTGCTGCCAGTACAGCTCAGCTCCTCAATACAATATCTACAATGTGCATTCATGTAAAGTGCCTCAAGTAAATAATATTGCCAGAAGCTCCCTTTTTTTTCACACTGGTGCCATGTTGTGGAACAACGAGAGTCAGGTCAGGACTTTTTTTTTATGGAATAGGGTCACAGATTTATAAGGACATTTTCAACTACATTTTTACTTCAGCCATCAAATTGTCCTTGTTGTACTTAAGTGTTGTGTTTTAGTGTTTAGTGGACGTACATTGTGATGTGGGAGTTTTTTATTTAATTTGTGGTTTTGCAATGTGGGATTTCATTGTTAACATGTTGGAAATAAGTGTTTTCACTTTAACACATTCTCCGTTATCCCTAAGCTACTAGTCAATGCTGTAATGCAATATTGACCAGCCGTAGTGTCGTGAGTTCATGTGACTTGGACAGCTGCACTAATAACACCCGATATACACGTACGCGCCCACATACTGGACCCTAGCCATGACATTCCTATGTACACGTGTTTGTGTGGTACACTGGTGTTTTAGTGTGAGTGTTGACTGCTAGAAGAAATTAAATAAAAACTAATAGTGCCAAAATATTTTCTCAATGAAATTTCTACATATCTGTGCCGCAGGACACCACTGAGAAAGACTGAGATTATTAGAATTGTAAAAGACACCCTAAAGTTATAGACTTTAGAAGATTTGTTGAAGAGGATAGGCATCGCTGAAGATTGAGAAATTGTGAATTGTGATAAAAGTGTGATTGGTTGAAATAAAGCAAAGTGTGGCCGTGAAAGAAGGTGGGAACTGAGAAGGAAGACGATGAAGATGTAAACTGGAGTAAATTATTGAACAAAAAAAGATGTACTCTGTTTTGATGGGGTTCGATGGCTGCACACACAAGGACTGCCGGTGGGATGGGTGGGTGTGCAGGTGTGTGCACATGAGCGTGATGGTGCAGGAAGGGACGTCACATTGGGGTTGTGAGATGTCCAGTGAATGCCTTCCCCAATCCCTCACCCTCCCACCCCTCCTCCTCTTCACCCCCCTCCCCTTTATCCCCATGCTCCAGGGTTACAGGGGAGGGTGGATGCAGTGCAGTGACCTCAGCTAAGTGCTCCCTCACCAGGCATACGGTCCACTGTAGCGGGCTGTAAGGCCTGGAGCTCCTTGAGGTCCACATGCCCGTTCATCTCGGAAGAAGAGGGGAGAGGAGAAGAGGAAGAGGAGGGGCTGGAGAAGGAAAGGGGCATGTTTGCAACATGTCCATCTTTTATTTGAACCACTTTACCATCCCTGCACATTTCTCCTTGCAATGTTTCCGATTGGCCATTGCCATCGATGTCTCCATTTTTGTTGCAGCAGACAGAGGGAGAAGAGGTAGAGCGAGGCAGATCCATGGGAGCAGAGCTCTCTCCCGACAAGCCAGTAAACGAGTCGCATGAAAGTTCGTCCTCCTCCGGCTGGTCCAGTTGCCAGCTGTCTTCCTGTTCCTGCTCGTGTGCTAAAGTGCGGAAGCCCTTTGTGACCACACCAGGCCGATGATCCAGCAGAGCACCCATGTGGGGTTGAGCCAACTGCTGCCATGCATGGAGAGTAGCAGAGCCTGGAAAAAAAAAGTCAGAAACACTCATGTTATCTAAATCTGTCTTAAGCTTCTCTCTGCTACAAATGCATCTCATCAGATTGATATGTTGCCCTCAAAACCAGATGCTCTTAAAATGCCTTTTTATGTGACTTTAAGTGCACTTTGGCAGTGTTGATGTGTGGCAGTGGTGATAATGAATGTGATCAATGAAACTTCAAAAGATGTTCCATGTTTCAACCTTGAAATACTGTTTGTACCACCCGTCTACAAATAACTATTAAACTATTAGCTTTGGCACTTCTACACTGTTATCATAGGCGGAATTCTATCTAAAAAATGGTTGGTAGTACAGCAGGTACAATTTAAATAAGGCTTACATGCCTTGCTCAAGGGGCCTTTCACAAAATGTGAGGAAGGGAGACCACAGGTACAGGCCTATACTCAGTGACAGCCTGCTTCACTGAACTTAATACCGCTATCCAACCCCAATCACATCAGCTTCACAGGATGGTGTCTCGGCTAACTGCTATAAGCTTTAGATTTTATTACAGTATCATATGCTGCATCCAAAAAAAGAGCACTATACTGTATGTAGACATATTGACATTATATCTGTTCAGTAAATGTCATTTCTATGTTTAAATGTGTGAAATTATACTTCAGCCGTTTACTGGCTGACATTTTACTGTATCTAAACAGATACATACACAGACAGGACAGACTGGCAAAGGCATATTCTTAGATTGTTACAATATTTCTTCATGCAGTACACACAGACTGTCACACATACTGTGACAGTGACTGACATGCCACAGTAGGCACTGTCTTTCTGTTTATTAAGCGTCCTTGCACCTAGTGCATTGGTCTCATTTCAAGTCCAATGAATGGTTGTTTTCTCGTGATACATTTGAGAGATGTCAGTACACCAACTCATAAGACTAACACAAAAAGAATGAGAGTAAAGGGAGGAAAATTAGTAAGATTTTATTCAAGAAATCATCAACAAAGAAAACAGACAAGTTGAACAGAAAAATAAGTAAAGTGCAAACACAAAAACAAAATGAAGAAAAGAAAAAGAAGAACAAAAGAGGAGGGACGGGGTGGACAGTACAGAGAGTAGTATGGCACTAATGTGGGGGTTAATGTCTGTACACTAAAGGCTCATACAGTAAGATTACTGTCAAAACAAGAATATTAATTTCTTTGTTAGTTAATTTCTGGACTGTTAAAGGCTACAAGATAGTAATCTGTCAGCAGCCAGAGTTATTATGTATGATATAATTATGAAGGCAGAACACTGTCATGCAAATAATCTGAGGTTACCAAGAAATAACATAAAAATCTGAGAACGATTCTATATTATTTCCTCACATTTTAACTAACTATCATTAGACTTGAAATTAAACATCGGCACATATTTATTTTGTCTTTAGCTACAGGATATCTTAACAGTTCTTATGTTCATGTTATTGTCCTTTTTTGCCCTTTACTTTTATCTGGTGTTTAGGTATCAACTTTCACAGTGTCACCGTGCAAGTGGCATAACTGAGTTTGAACACTAGGTGGTGCCACCAAACAGGAAATAGCTCTGACAACAGTTTTTCACAATTTTTGTGCTTCTCTAGTGGACATTATTTTTTGTTTCAGAAAATATCTTCAGGTTTAAGGCTGTTGTTGCTTTTTTATCCAACCCAACAATGTTAGGATATGGGGAGAATATTGTATCTTAACTGCGATCATTTGCTCTGTATCTATAGCAGCATCATTGTGTGAACAAATATCTGACAGCAAATATATTAACACTTCAACTCTACAAACGCCACAACCAATACAGGATGAAAATAAATAAATATTAGATAATAAAGATCCTCTTTGTATTTATCAACACAAAACGTTTTCTTATGCCTTAAGTGCCATTTAAAATACCACATACTGACTCACTCACTGCAAAAAAAAAACAGTATAAAGTGCTCACCTTTTGTGATGTATTTGGGATAAATGTAACACTGGGAAGATGCAATGTTCTCATAATATATATATCCCTTTGTGGTATGGTAAACATGTTCATACCTGTTGAACTTCTTAAATGTAAGAAAAACAAACACTCAAATCTGCTTTTAGGGGCTTTCTGATAAACTATAGGCTTCAAACCAGCAGCTCACAGCAGGCTGTTTAGTATTTTATACTTCAAACCAGCAGCGTGGCTGTGTATGTCTGAAGTAAAAGGAGTGCTGGAGATTTAAACTGCCCTCCTGTTGTTTCAACACCTGCAGCAGGCCCGTGACTAAAGCCAGCGGAGCTCTGAGGTGAGGCTGCGAGCTCAGCAGGCTGCTCAGCTCCAACAAAATGGAGCTCCTCTGCAGGATCTTAGGACCCTGTGAGGCACTCAGAAAGATTTTGGACTGACTGTGATTATGAAACATCAGAAACTGATTCTCGTGAAGGACTTTGCTTTGGTTCTGGGATTGGCTCTGACTCATCTGAGTGTAACTTTGAGGAGTATGTAGAAATATACAATTTGAATTTTGGCTCTGGTTTTGATCCTGTTGAGGTGTCTGAATAATGTAATTTTCATTGTGCGAGGCATTCTGATTTGAACTCTCTTTTTCATTATGTGGAGGATTTGAGGACTTGTGTCTCTGTGAGGAATAATCACCTTCTAGCGGCTTCACTATTTGCAGCTTCTCCGGCAAGTAGGATCTCGCTGTGAATGAGTATCCCGACCAGGCGCTTCCCAAGGAGGGGTGCGAGCACAGCGACAACAGGCTCTCCGTCGGTGTCCCTGGGCCTCCGCTACTCCCCTCGCCTCCTTTTTCTTCATCTTTGGCCAGGTAAGCCAGCTTTCTCTCCCTCTCCTCCTCGAAGAAGCGTTTTTCTGAGAGGTAGTTGTCACGGCGGAGGGACAGACGCCGCAGGGCTGCCTCCAGGTCCCTGCTGCCCGGGGTCCCAGGGGTGCCAGGGGGCCGCTTGTTAGAGTCCTCTGACCTAGAGAGGGGGACATAGTTGACATTGTTGGGTTTCAGTGACGCAGTATGTCTGTCTCAGTTTTGTTATTTTGTAAAGCTCTGTTGTTGTGTTAGATGATGATGATAATAATAAAAAGGCAGTAGCTAATGACTGAAACCTAAAACTTAGGCTAGAGTTACTAGGCACCAAGCAAACAGCAATGCTAACATACACAATAGAAACACACTAATAAACACCAAGGTTACCAATAAACGCAGCAATAAATGAAAAGAATTGATAGAGTGAGTGGCATCCTCTTAGTTACTGGAGACAATGAGGAAGGAACATGAAATAGATGGCAAAGACGTAACTAAGCAACTGAAAATCAGATACAGTGAGAGCCAAACACTAAATCTAAAAATCTAAAATGTGAGTTGCAGAATGGATCTGTCCGTACCCATCATCTGGACTCTCCAGGATACTGCTAGTCCTGTTGTCCAGGATGATCCCACTTCCCATTTCACTACCATATATGGAGCTGGAGCACGGCGTGCCCACCCTGCTGGAGCGCCCTGAGGTGAGGCATGATGTCTGATTGGAGCCTGGGATGTTGAGGGGGGAGGGGGCTAGTGATGAACGCTGCTGACGCATCAGGTTCAGGTTTTTCACCGTCTGGAACACTCGCTTTGGTTGCAGCCTGGAGAAACATAGTCGCATAAATGTCGAATTGAGAATTTTAATGTATCAGAACATGAACATTTCGCTGAGAAGTTAGACCAAATCATTAACGACCCTTTTATCTATCTTTTCTTTTTAAGGTGAGCCTCTTGATACCTCTGCTCTTCTACGTCTGGATCGTCCATCTGAAGTTCCTTCCTCATGGTGCCCTCTATTTCTGCTGCCAGAGAGTCCTGGAGAAGAAGGTAAAATAATGTAAAATGATTTTGTAGCTGCTGGGACTATGGATGTGCTGCGATACAGACAGACATGTTAACGAATATAAGCTCACCATTGGGAACAGACCCAGAGAGTGGAAACGCCTCGGTGTGCTGAGTGGTAGAGTTTTATTCCTCAGGTTCTTCAGCTCCTCCTGAGCCTCATGCAGCATCTCCATGCACTCTGCATACTTATCTTGTAACTCTCGCAGCTGGAGGAAGGGACAAGAAAGATTAGAAGGACACGATGGGAAGAAACTGAGTAAAATTTGTAGTTCTGTATTCATTATGGATTTAATTAAACTTTGCAATATAGTTTTTAACTCTGGTGTGGAGGTTATTTGTTGCTTGTTTGTCTTTCTGTTAGTGGAATATATATCCAATAAATAAATAGATTCTCATTACATTTGGTTCTCAGGGAGGCTTGGAGTTAGGAAATAATGAATTAGGTACTGGTAGTGATCCAGATCTGGAATGTCTGATATTGAACCATTATTGATTTTTATCCATAACTATTTATGTGTATCTAATGACTGATAAGTATTAAGTGATATAAGTAATGTGTTGGTTGACCTCCTTTGTCTTGAAGACCTTCTAGTTTACACATTACACAAAGGTACTGAAATTGTTACATGATGGTCTGAAATGTGCTTTGGATGATAGTGTTATATCAGATATATCACATGTAGTGCTATAACATTACTAAGACTATGGGGTTATATTTGCATATTCGCATTTGTGTATATATACAGTATACACATAATACTTAAAAAAACAGGATTTGGTCCAAGGCAGGCTCCCCTAGCAATGTGTCCTGGACCACTGATATGTGTTGATGAAAGCTGCCACTGCAGTTAATACGACAATGAAGCCACAGTCAGCATGTTGTGGATTGCTTTACCTCAGCAGTGAGTTGTCGCTGGGCGTCTTTGGCAGCACCTAAGTGCTGAGTCAGCTCCTCGTTCTCCACAGCATACTACAAGCACGCCGGACAAAATAGGACAACAGATATGAAAAACACTGCATCCAGTGTCTTCAGTCTCTGCTACTGCGTTACACACAGGCATTAATAAGACAAATATAAACCAATGTAACATATTCATTCACATGCTAACGGGAGATATTTAACATCAGGATCAGTATGAGAGATATCAGGGGGGTTCATACCATTTTGGCCTTCTTCTGGAGGTCTACTATCTGGGACAGGAGGTGTGTGATCTCCTCCTGCTGTCTGGAGGCGTCATCACTCTTCCTGGCCAGCTCCTCAGCCAGAGAGGAAATCTGCAGGTTGGAATTACCTGGAAGCATCAACAGGTGTTCATCATCATCAGTGAGAATCTACCAAAAAACTGCCTCAGTCTCCACTGCCTCGCTGTCTTTAGAGAGTGAGAACGTAGTTGACAAATATAACACTGAGCATCGCATGACTCCAGTCAGTCAAATACTCACGCAGTTCTTTGACACAGTCATTGACAAGTTGCTGCTCTTTCTCCTCATAGGAGATCGTTTGTGTCTCCAAATGACTGGCCTGGAGAAAAAACAACAAACAGACATTACTAATCAATACTACACACTGTAGACATTATTAATCACCCCAATAAATAACTCCTCTTAAAAGAAAACTGGGAGGTCATGCTTAGACTGTAAGACCTTCTAATGAAAACGGTATTGCTGCCAACAAACTCAATTAAACAGACTTAAGGATTTCTTTGTTTTGTCGGGACTATGGGTGCAAATTAGCTGTCGAGCTAACCCATAACATCAGTGTTGATTAATGTGCACTGTGTCATGTATTAACCATTTATTAAAAATATTGTGTGTGTTTGCAGCAGTTTGTGTTCGTGTACCTCAGAGCGCAATGATTTGTTTTCTTCCTCCAGATCTTTGAGTTTCTTCTGCAAGGAATCCAGGGGGAAAAAAGTTGGAGTTGACACATTGGTTTCACTGGGACGCACACTGTAAACACACACATCAGTAGGTCAATCAATCATCCATTACTATGCTATAAATCAGTGTGAAATGGCCATTATATGGTGGCAACGGCTCTCATACTGTATATTGGTAAATACCCTCATGCCTCACACAGCTTATGAAAGCTAAAGTGTTTTTAATGATGTGTGTTTGTTCACATTAGACTCAAACTCCAATGCATAACTGCACCGCATAATATTTTATCAAGAAGGAGATGAGAGGTGAGGAGAGGAGGTGAATGATGGGAGACTCACGGTGTGGAGGTGGTGGACTCCCCCTCACTTTCCTCGGCAGCGCTGGTATAAAACTGTAACAGCTCATCTTTCATGGACAAGTCATGACGCAACTGAGATACCTATATGTGGAAAAATTGAAGGAGACATGTAGATAGAGGACAGTTAAAGTAAAAGAAGAGATGGCTACAGCTCTAACGTTGCACTGCCCACCAGTGTACCTCCTCTCGTATGTGCTCTACTTGCTCCTCCAGCAGCTCGTTCCTCTCACTGAGGGCTTTGTTTTTCTTCAGCAGTGACTGTCCGATGCGAGCTGCTAACTCCAAGTCACGCTCTTTCTGCACCGAGAGAAAGTTTTGTTAAGTGTTTTAACAGCAAAACAGTTAAAAACATTACAGACATTCAAGGAATAATTAGACAGTTTGGGAAGTTTTTTTAGCTTTCTTGCTCTAAGTTAGATGAGAAGATTGATACCGAGGCTAGCAGTTTCCCCCTGTTTCCAGACTCTCTTCAAGAAAGCAAATAAGCAGTTCCCAAAATGTTGAACTATATATATTATTTTAAAATGACAGCAGTGCAAATTTGTCCATAAAGTATGGTGACGGACATGCAGCAGAAGCACGTTTAAAACGTGAGGGCTGACTCAAATACCTCAACAAGGAGGGGAAAGCTCCCAGCACTATAATTAAAAAGCTTATTATGAACCTTTGTGAATGACTGCCAGGGAGGTTTCAGTAAGTGTAGCTGCAATCAATAACTATATATAACTGGCCTTACTGTGCTACTGAGCAACACAAAAGCTATTGACAAGTCCACACCTATTTAGATCAGGAGGTTCAGCTTAGTGTTAAAACACTCTGAGTAGTGAATATTAATGCATTGTCAACCAAAGGAAGTTAAAGTTTCACAGAAATGGAGGTCAGTACAATGATCTCTCACATGGTGAAAATAGCTGCCTGCTCTGTTTATTGATGATATGACAGCTTTTAATACCATGTTTAGTCAATAGTTGGATGGCTGGCTGTTGAATTTCATAGTTCATTTAACAATGACACCTTTCTATTCTCACAGTTTTTTTTTTTATTCATGAAGAGAAAGCTGGCTGAGCTCTGCACTAGTGAAGTCCTGCCTGACATTCTGTCGGTCACTGAGCAGCTGATGAGGATCACTTAGCTTTGAATATCAGCTGCTGGAAGCTAGTTTTATGATGTGGATGTATAAAATCTCCTTTGTCACAAACCTCATGAAGCAACCTGTGTTCAGACATTTGACCAAAGCGCCTCACAGTCTGCATACATACTGTAGTCCTTTTTTCTACTTTAACTGATTTTACTCGACATGATCTTACCTCTTCCAGTAGTCGAGTGACAGCATCAATGTCACTGTAGGTCTTCGTCATCTGGCCCACTCTGTCAGCACACAGTACTGCACAGACGCAAAGAGAAAGGCAAAGAAAGAAAAGGAGTCTTTAAGTCTCAATACATGTAACATTGTAACATATAAGATTCATCCCAGGTATCACGGTTGCACAACAGCAAATTCAGCTCTCCTTTGCAGTATTTAAGACTGCATGATTGCACTTGAAACATTTCTGCACTTTTGACTATAGGTGACTGAGAATATGCTGCATGAGCTTACAATGTATTGGATACAATCTGTGAAATATGTAATGTCTGTAAGCAACATGATCTCATCAGGAGATAAAAATCTACTTCAAGATTATAAACTGTGTTTCTAACTCACAACACTGCTACCTGTTGGATTTCAAATTGAAGTTAAAATGATTGACAAGCAGTGCCTCCCTGTTCCCACTGCTATCTACTTTCCACTCCACTCTACTTGTTTTCCTCAGTTCATGAATCATATCATATTCCTAAGAAGTACACACCCACATATACTACACTCATATAGGCCCACATACAGGCCATTATTCCTCAACCTACGTACCCAGTGATTCAGAAAAGATTAGTAACTGAATGCAGACACAGTGGTCAATGTGAGGGGCCACACCCCAGCACTGCTATTTGAGCAGGTCTAGTTGACAGAATACATCACATGCATCTGTATAACCCTCTGTCCGGGTAAAAACACCAGGAAGAGCGTCAGAGGCATTCTGAGAAAAACAAAAATATTTTCTCTGCTCCTTTTTCTAACATTGATTTTTATTATGGTCCTTGGTTTGTTGCCCAATTTGTTTGTGCTTTTCTGAAGTTACACTCCCGGGTCAATGTAGATAAAATGACTTGGTGGGAATATATCGCAGTATGAGGATGTTTATTTTTGTACAGTCTTGTTAGTCACTTTTGACACTGTCAGTGGGAGAGAGAAGGTGTCTGGAGGTGTACTGCCCAGCATCTCACAATGTGTTACAACACAGAGCTATTTCACTTTTTCAGTTTCCACAGAAATGATATTTTACTCCGGTCTGGAAGGACAAATGTTATATAAAGCATGTTCACAATAGAGCTAACTCAGAGGCCTCCTAGAATGCAAAACAGAGTTGGCCAATGCAAACAACACATTTTCATATCCTCATACTTCACAGGCAGTTTATGACGGCTGGAAACATAGACACAAGGCCGCAGCTGGCTATGCTTTAGTTAAGGATATTTCCCATCATTATCATCCATTATTAAATAAGTTGCTCTTTTCTAGCCAGACATGGTTGAATGAGCACACATGACACTGAGCAGCTTCACAGAGGAGTTTTGTTTGATTAAATAAGGACACCTCAAAGTGTTTGTTATTCATTTTTACCCTAGGTTTTCCAAGTTGGTGCAGGATTTGAATCGTTTCTCTCTATGAACCCATCACATGTCAAGACAACTCAGGATTGCAAATACGTATGATGTGCTAAAGAGATTCTACTTGAACAAGAGTCTACACTAAACTTCTACAGCCATGCCATGTTGCTTTTTAGCAAGTATAATGTTTACCATATTCACGATCTTACTTTAGCATGTCGACACTTGCTAAATATCACCATAACTGACCTGATGATGGCACTAGATGAAAAGTGGATGTATTACCAAAGTTATTACAATTCATCCTGTAGGAAGCTTGAATATCTATCCAAAATGTCATGGTAATCATTCCAATAGTTATCGAGACAATTCACTCAAGACCACACATTTCAACCTCATGGTGGCGCTAGAGAAAAAGTCAGGGGCTCACCAAAGTCAGGAGAATTCATCCTCTGAGTACCATGAATGTCTGTACAAAATTTCATGGCAATACATCCAGTCCATTACAGTCTGGACCGAAGTGGTAGACCAACCGACATTGCCAACCATAAAGCTAGTTTAAATTATACAACAGTCATAGTAGATAAAATAAGGCTTATTATGGGTTATTTGCCACTTCAAACATTTAGGTGATAATGAAAACCTGTCTGATACGAGTATGATACAGACACACAGTAAAGACACACAAACATGACCATGCAAAAAAACAACATCCACACACATAACCTTCTCTCCTGGGTGAGTTGGTAAGGCACACAGTGTTACCGAGGGAACAAATTGACATGATGACAACAAGGAAACACATGTGTGTACGTGCGCACAAACACACACACACACACACGAAATGCATCACTTGCATCTGTTATCTGGCCAACAATGAGATTGTACTCTTGAACAAGGTGCAGCCTGTTTACCTGTCATACTTTCTTTTTTTTGTGTGTGTGTGTGTGTGTGTGTGTGTGTGTGTGTGTGTGTGTGTGTGTGTGTGTGTGTGTGTGTGTGCGCGCGCATGCTTTCTATTGAAGAACATGCTGGTTTATTTCCATTGCAACACTCCACCCAAGTTGGATCAATAAGGGGGTATGACTGAAAGTAACTAATGGAAGCTTATATGCCAATAGACAGCCTTGATAATGACAGCGGGCATTTGACTTCACTTCTGCTGGTTGCTGTGTAAAGATAGTATGCAGGATATGAAGGAAGCAGAGTTGCTGAAACACATCAGACCAGGTTGTGTAGAAACAAAAACATGGCGATAATCCTAGGCAAACAAAACTGGCAATGACTGACTAAAAAATATTAGGATTTCCTGCTCTTTCAGAGAGGTCAGGAGACCAGGTAAATGTAACATTCTGTTACTGATTTACTTTCTTAATCTACTTTGCTCATAAATGGGTGGTAAAGGAAAAGGTGAAGAGACAGGTCAGAGAAGGCAACTATAACCTGGATTGCGTAAAAGGATGTGTAACTTAATATTGGAAGGGGATCGGGATGTTTTCTTGGCGTTCTATACGGAGAGCAGGTAACTTAAGACAGACACACTCACTTGCCCTCTCTGCCTCTCTTTCTTTCTCGTAACAGGAAGATGATCAAGGAGGGGAGTCAATTGTTTAGTCTTATTCGCCAGCACCCATCTATATCCCAACAGGTGTAATGTAAACTATAAGGGTTCTGCCTTAATAGACCAGTTTGGTGACTCAGAGTTCTGAGTTGAAATGTAATTAAAGCTCAGTAAGAACCTATTAGAGTCCTGGTTTTCTGTCTGTCTGCTTTGCAGCAGGGGGGCTGATTGAGCCAGAAGTCTGGAGTTCTGGCTCCATCAGCGCCCCCCCTGTTGCTACTGGGCAACAGACAACACACAGTTTCAAGGACAACAAACAAACACCAAGACAACGGACAGAAAGGAGCCCTTGTTATTTGAATCAATACCCCAAATGCAGCCTGTGTGGAACTGTAAAACTGTAATATAATGTAGTGCGTATTAGTGAGCACCATTTCCTTATTGGACCCGGGGTGATATTAATCTTAATTGCCACTATAAAAACATGTTTATGCCATAGTAACATCTGTGTCCCATGCACTGTCCCAAATATATACTTCACACATGATCAAATACTACGAAGTGTTTCAAAGAATTTCTCTTCTATCCAAGCATATTTTGTAATAAAACCCCACTTTAGCAGTTCACTTTCAGTTGATCAGATCAGAGAAGAGTCCTCCGTTGCACCTGCACAATACTGTATCTTTAGTTTATGTACACATCTCTCAAAAAGGCACGTCCTTCTGTGTCATCATCAGTGTCTTTCAGCTGTCTTTCTAACCACGTCTGTTAACAATTTAGGATGGTTACACATCCCTGAAACAAATCCCAAAGTGATGAAACACAAGCTAAAAACATAAATATCAAGTAAGAATCTTTGCGCATTTTTAAGCACATATTAAAATGCTGCATGCTGGCATTTAACACACCGCTGAGGTGACAGCTACGATAAAGAGCCAAGCCCATATTTGAACATGTCAAATCAGCAGGCAGATGAACCATGCTGTGCTGAGACCTGATACAACAATAACATGAGGGACTGCACCTGCAGGATAAAGCCTGAGAGACAAGATACCCTTTAAAATGTTGCACAGGTATCCAATAATACCCCTCAGAATCAATCCACATCAGATACACTTAGCATGCTAGCACAGAGACTAGCCAGAACCAAGAAGAAGAGCACAACGGAGATGATGCCCTCGATTACAGAGAAGACCGCAAACTACCTTCACACAGAACTTGTTGCTCTTCATCCATCTCTTCCTCGTCCTCCTGTTCTGCGCTTCCTTGACTGGGAAGACAGACATACTCCTCTTCCTTCTCCTCTTCTTCTTCTCCTTCTTCTTCTTCCTGCTCCGTGCTTCCATGACTGGATAGACATATAACATATTCTTCGTCCTCCTCTGTCTGGTTGGAGTACTCCTGCTCGTCCTCAGCGCCAGCAGCTGTCAACAGTGCCATCCTCCACTCTGGCGCTAAGGCTAACCCCTATACCGCAAAGCATGCAGGTGCAACGCCATGGCTCCTGTCTGTGCTGTGTGCATTTGTGGGTGTGTGTGTGTTTTAATCTATGAATCAATACCTAATCTGTGTGTGCCTAGATGTGAAAGTACACATCTAGCGTGTTTGTTCCAAAGAGGACAGTGACTTTGCGTACTGTGTATACAGTATGTCTCTCTAAACACTCCATTGTACATGACTGGTAAAGTCTGTGTGTGTGTATCTGTCAAGTACCAAATAATGTCAGCTGAGGGAGTTTCTAAAGGAGTGTGTCATTTGTCCCCTGTGGTAGCTCCATGAGACAACCAGACTCCTCCCCATCTCCTCTGTGACTGGTCACTGAATGGGCTACTCCACTTTACCACAGACAGGGGGGGTAGACACACACAGGGCGTCCATCAGCTTTTTAAGATCATAAAACTAGGTTAAAATAGATTTAGCACAACAGATGAGGGCATTTAAAATAATCTGTAATATGTATCTTAATCCCTGTGATCCTCAACCTGTGAACCCATCTCAACCTTTTCCATTTAAAGGGTTGAAATGGTTCAGACTGGCACCAACAGGAGCAAATCAGAGCTGAGAGAGACACCTGTATCTCAGGTAGACTTCAAATCCAATGAAAGCAAGTCCTTCTACAACCCCCCCCCTCAAGTGAAAGTAACTTGGTTCAGTCCAGTTCAGCCTCTATGGTGACAGTAGGGCAGAGCAAACAATAATAGACCAGCACCTGTTTCCAGGGTGGGGCCAGTCACAGTGAAACCTTTATAGGTGAATGTTTTCACACATATTTAACCTCTGGTCCTTATCATCAGGTGAGATTCATGAGATAGCAAGCTTAATTTGGTCTGAAATGATCACATGAATAAAGGGATATTCAAAGCTAGTTTTAATATACACCATACTGTGAAGTCATTGTAATGGACAGACATATATAGAATGAACAGTTTAAGCATTTTCCTGAAGACGAAGAGAAACAATGTTCTTTTTAATCAGAAAAATCTGTTTATCTCGCAACTCCAATAATTAAAAATATTAATCAGTAATTAATCAGTACAACTGCTGTTGTTTAATTATAACATGTATGTAAACATGAACATTAAAGACTAGAAAGACATGGGATAGGGTTCTGGCAGGTACCAACGCTGATTTCACCTATTAGCTACATTCACTTCATTCCTAAAGTGGAGACGTAAAAGCAGGTAGATTTGGTAGGTTGCGAAGGATTTTTAAGTTTTCAGACAATCAGCAGCACTCAGACGCAGACACAGCAAGAGCGTGCATAGTCCAGAAAGACAGAGCCAGAGTGTGGAATCAAATGCCAGGCCTGCTCGCTAAGAGTGCACTGTGTTAACCCCTCAGCTAACCACTTGGCTGAACGGTGTTGTTTTAAAAACGACTGAAATCAAACAAGTGGAGTGAAGTCCAGTGATTTTATAATCACGTGAACTGGGGTGAAGAGAAAATTAAATTTTCTTTCTCCAGGAATAGATCTTTAAGCTCTAAATCATTCAAAAAAAAAAAATTGAAATACAGAAAAAGCATTTCAAACTACCGCCCTGAAAACTAGCACAAAAGGACAACTCCAGTCAACTTTAAATGCAAGAAAAGACAATACTGGATCAAGCTGATCAGACTGTGCAGCACGTTCAATAGGGGTTTCTGGAATATGGACACAAAAGGATGAGTCCAATGCCAAAACTGGCCTCTACGAGCTTACTTGCCTACTAACAAACTTTAAAAGTATGGAACTATTTGTAGAGTTTCATAAATACCAACACATATTTTCACCCTGCAGCACATTTTGTTATTCCACTTTAGTTCACCACTCAGTTTGAGAGACTTCCTTGCCGCTTGATAACCTAAACTCACCAGATTATAACCTTTATCACATCACTCAGATGGTTCAGTTGAGGCTGAGTGGTTAAGCATCAACAGAAGGTCTACTGATACTGCTCAGTCAAAAAACTATGGTCCATGTACATTTTAATAAACTGTCCTATGAAAATATAAATGCTGCCTTACTGTTCATTCGCCTCACCTCGCCCATCCCATGACTTGGTGATGTCATTGGGGCACCAGTGACGACGTAGCTACCATGTCCCTCCATCTTTCCCTGTTCTCCACCGCTCTCTGGGACTCCGTAAAACTCATGCCCGTCCATTCTCGGATGTTGTCCTCCCATCTTTTCCGCTGTCTTCCTCGTCTTCGGCCTCCCCTGACTGTCCCTTGCAAGATTGTTTTTGCAAGACCTTCTGAGCGGGAGATATGACCGTACCATTTCAGTTTCCGTTTCTTTACGACTGTGAGTAGGTCATCATAAGGTCCTATTGCCTGTTTCACTCTCCTGCGGACCTCTTCATTTGAAACATGATCGGTGTAGTGGATGCCAAGTACCTTCCTGTAGCATCTCATCTCGGTTGCTACGATCCTTTTCTGTAGTTCAGCTGTGAGTGTCCAGGTTTCACAGGCATATAAGAACACTGATAGGACAAGGGAGCGCATTATCTTTCCAGATGCTTTGGAGTTTTGCTATTATAGCGGTAGTTTGTCCAATCCTTGCTACCATCTCAGATTTTGAGCCTTCGTCTGATATGATGGAGCCGAGGTATTTGAATGTCTTCACTGTTTCAAGTATTACCCCGCCGACTTGTTTGTCAGAAGTGATGCCTTGGGTATTGTTGGTCATCAGTTTGGTTTTCTCGGCACTAATCTCCATGCCAAATGCAGAGGCTGCCTTGTCAAGATGGTCAACCAAGCTGGTTAATTCATCTTCGTTTCCAGCTAGTCCGTCTGTCATCGGCAAAGCGTAGGTTTGTAATTGTTCTTCCTCCGATGGAGACGGTGCCTTCATGATCTTCCAAGGCTTCTTCCATAATTCTGTCTAGGAAGATATTGAAGAGAGTAGGTGATAGTAGACAACCCTGTCTTACTCCAACAGTAGTGCGGAACCAGTCACCTTTATTGCCGTTCAGGAGAACAGCGCTTGTGGTCTTGTCATAAAGCTGTTCTATTATTCGTATGAGGTTAGCATTTATATTGTATTTCAAAGCAGAAAGCAGCATGCCACACTCTGTCGAAAGCCTTTTTGAAATCGATAAGGACGTGGTAATGATCTTGTTGGTGTTGGAGGTATTTTTCGCAGATTATTCTCAGATTGAATATTTGCTCAACGGTGTTCCGTCCTGCTCTGAACCCTGCTTGTTCTTCAGCAATGATGGTCTCTGCTAATCTGTTCATTAGGATTTTTAGTATGACTTTGCTTGGGTGACTGATTAAGCTGATGGTACGATAGTTCTGGCACAGCTGCAGATTTCCTTTCTTAGGTAAGGTGATTATAAGCGATTGAGTCCAGGAAGTTGGCCATCTTCCGGTGTTCCAGATCTTA
>VMKM01004442.1:0-16887 GCA_008360985.2 Macquaria ambigua | reverse complement strand
AGAGACAACCAGAGACAGACAGAGACAACTAGAGACAACCAGAGACAGACAGAGACAACTAGAGACAACCAGAGACAGACAGAGACAAACAGAGACATCCAGAGACAGACAGAGATAGACAGAGACAACCAGAGACAACCAGAGACAGACAGAGACAACTAGAGACAACTAGAGACAACCAGAGACAGACAGAGACATCCAGAGACAGACAGACAGAGACAACCACAGACAGAGACAACCAGAGACAGACAGACAGAGACAACCACAGACAGAGACATCCAGAGACAGACAGACAGAGACAACCACAGACAGAGACAACCAGAGACAGACAGAGACAAACAGAGACAACCAGAGACAGACAGACAGAGACAACCAGAGACAAACAGAGACAAACAGAGACAGACAGACAGAGACAACCAGAGACAGACAGAGACAAACAGAAACATCCAGAGACAGACAGAGACAGACAGACAGAGACAACCACAGACAAACAGAGACAGACAGACAGAGACAAACAGAGACATCCAGAGACAGACAGAGACAACCAGAGACAAACAGAGACATCCAGAGACAGACAGAGACAGACAGAGACAGACAAACAGAGACATCCAGAGACAGACAGAGACAACCAGAGACAAACAGAGACAACCAGAGACAGACAGACAGAGACAGACAGAGACAACCAGAGACAGACAGACAGAGACAGACAGAGACAACCAGAGACATCCAGAGACAGACAGAGACATCCAGAGACAGACAAACAGAGACATCCAGAGACAGACAGAGACAGACAGATAGAGACAACCAGAGACAACCAGAGACAAACAGAGACAACCAGAGACATCCAGAGACATCCAGAGACATCCAGAGACAGACAGAGACAAACAGACAACCAGAGACAGACAGACAGAGACAACCAGAGACAGACAGACAACCAGAGACAGACAGACAGAGACAACCAGAGACAGACAGAGACAACCAGAGACAACCAGAGACAGACAGACAACCAGAGACAGACAGAGACAGACAGAGACAGACAGACAACCAGAGACAGACAGAGACAACCAGAGACAGACAGACAACCAGACAACCAGAGACAGACAGAGAAACAGAGGGAGGAAACAGGAGTGTGTGTGTAAATGTCAGCAGGTTAAAGGTTCATGAAGAAACACCGACTGAGTCTGTTTTACCACAAACACATTTTAACTAAACTAAACTTCAACCTAGACTAAACTAAACTAAGGTAAACTTCCAAGTGAAAATATTAGTTTAGTTTAAGTTAGTTTAATGATTTTGTTAGTTTAAAACTAAAGTAAATTCATCTTAATCTGAGAATCAAATTAAGCCTTAAAATGTGTTGGTTAGTTTAGTTAAAGTTAGTTTACTTTTTGTTTTAAAGTTTAAAACTAAACTAGACTTAACTATACTAAACTTTAAACTGAACATTAAACTAAAATAAACTAAACCTTTAAACTGAACTAAAACATAAACTTAACGTAAATTAATCTTAAACTATACTCAACTAAACCACAAGTTAAACTGAACCTTAAAAGTCAACTTAAATAAAAGTGAATCTCAAACTAATTTAACCTTAAACCAAATTAATCCACAAGTTAAACTAAACTAAACCTGAACCTTAAATTAAACTAAACCTGAATCTTAAACTAAACCTGAACCTGAAGTTAAACTAAACTAAACCTGAACCTCAAGTTAAACTAAACTAAACCTGAATCTTAAACTAAACCTGAATCTTAAACTAAACCTAAACCTTAAGTTAAACTAAACTAAACCTGAACCTTAAACTAAACCTGAACCTTAAACTAAACCTGAACCTTAAGTTAAACTAAACTAAACCTGAATCTTAAACTAAACCTGAACCTTAACTTAAACTAAACTAAACCTGAATCTTAAACTAAACCTGAACCTTAAGTTAAACTAAACTAAACCTGAACCTTAAACTAAACCTGAACCTTAAGTTAAACTAAACTAAACCTGAATCTTAAACTAAACCTGAACCTTAAGTTAAACTAAACTAAACCTGACACTAAACGTAATGAAACTGAATCTTAAACTAAACCTCAGTGTTAGTTTTTCTCACCACATGGCAGTTTTCCGAGTCTCGCCACCGTGTAAATCCTTCGACCAATCAGCTTCACGATCTTCCCGTCAGCTGTTCCAGTGAACAAAACATCTGCAGACAGAAGAGACAAACATCTGTCAGCTCTCAGTCTTCTCCATGGTCTTCATCGTCCAGCTGCAAAGAAATAAAACCTTTTGGACATCACTTTTTATAACCTCTGGTTGTATGAAGGCGTAAAGAGGAGACAACAGCCTGGAAACTGGACTTTAAGCTCGACATGAACCTATTTCACTGTAAGGTCAGTATGACCCAGACTGCAGCAGCACAGTGACCTTTGACCTTTGTCTGTTTCAGCAGCTGGAAAACAAACTGAGGAGCTCTGATGAAACCTTCTGGCATGTTTGCTGAAACCACGTTAAACAGGGTCAGTCCTTCTTTACACCATCACATTTTACCCAAACTAAACCAACTAAACTAAACTTTAAAATAAACTAACTAAACTAAACTAAACTTTAACCCAACCTAAACGTCTCACTGACCTCCGATGTTGGCGATGGACTCTGGTCCAGTGATCTGGTCTTCAAACAGTCTCTGAGCCTCTCTGAGCTTCAGGTTCGGCTCCCAGCAGCCCGTCATCACTGGAGGCTCCTTCAGGCTGCACGGCACGAAACCACCAGCAGGGGGAAGGACACAAGAACCACCAGCAGGGGGCAGGACACGTGAGGGAATTTGATTAAATAAATCATTTAAAAATAATACATTTCTTATTTAAAATAAACATCTTACTAAAAGAAAAAATCAACATTTTTCTAGAAATGTAAATTTATTTTTTAAATATAACGTTTCCCTCACAAGATTATGACTTATTCTATATATTATATTACATTTTCTAGAAATAAAACAACTTTTTACAGAAGAAATCACTTTATTCTAGACATAATGTACGTTTTTTCTTATGAAAAAAAATGTTAACTTTATTCTTAAAATAATTCTCAAATCTCAGATTTCTTTTACAGAACCGTTCCTGTCATACATGTTAGTCCATTCCTGAGTCTTGAGTGAAAACATCTGTACAAATCAACTTGTTTCAACAACTTCTTGCAATCAAGAGTCATTTACTCGACTTTGTCTTATTTCAAGATACAGGAACTTATTTCTACATACTTCCTGAATCGAGCTGATTTGTATTTGAAAAACCTGATTTCAATCCCATGATTTCTTATGCTGTTTCTAGACCACACTGTTTAATGATTTCATTGTAAAATAGTTCAGAGACGCAGCAGTGTTTCCAAACCTTCTCATGTCTCAGATGAACTGAGAGAAATCTGCTTCTGGTCATGAATGATTAACCAGGAGAAGCTGCAGAGTCGGCAGATATTCAGATATCTGCAGCACACAGTTCAAATATTCCCAAACTCAACCTGCAGACACTGAAACTTCAGTCCTCACACTGTGGACCATCAGTTAATAATTTCATTTGTACAAATAAAGTTTCATCTAATGAAACTGATGAAGTGTAACTTAAGTGCAGAAAGTCTGTAAATCCCTCTGAGATGTAGCATAGTAGTACAAGTAGAAAGAGGCATAAAATGGAAATACTCAAGTACAAGTACCTCAAACTTACAGTACAGTACTAGAGTAAATGTACTTTTAGCCGGATGGTAAAATCCTTCATGTTAAAACTGGACTAACTGAAACAGAAGGTGCTGATTTATATTTCTATATGTACTTGAAATCACAGAGGCTGTTCTCTGACCGAGTGTTTGACCAAATTAAATCACCAGCAGACTACCTGGGCGGGCTCACCTGAATGCTTCAGGGTGGATGGGGGACTCCAGGATGAGGATGATGACCAGGAGAGGAAGAAGCAGAAAGCCGCCCAGAGTGAGCAGAGTCACCTGGAAGACCTTCCCGCTGTAGGTGCTGTGGGAGGAGACAACCACAGAAACACTTTGAACTCCACCTCAACCTGAACACTGAACGCTACGCTCTCTGGGGTCCCTCAGGGATCCGCCCTCGGTCCTCCTCTCTTTCCACTGAACGAGCTTCCTCTCGGACAAACATCTCCTTCCCTCTCAGTAACACGACACCCGACAGCGGGCATGGAGGATGATAAATTGATCATTGCAATAATTATTATTAATTTGAGAGCGCCAATCAAGTGTTTGTGTTTAAGTTTCTGTCTGAGTATTATTAATATTTATAGTGAAATCAATACAAGAGATTAACTTAACTAAAGGCATCAGATGAAATTCACTAGAGTCACAAAATGAGATGGCAGCTACTGAGATCTGCTAAGCTAGCTACCTTTATGCTAAGCTAGCTTTCTTTAGCAGGAGTTCAGCTGGGGTTTCTTCTTCTCCATCAGGAACTGATTTAGCTGCTGCCTTATTTAATTATGTGGGAAAACAAACGGAATAACCAAAATATATTTTAACAACTATCTTACAAGCTAGCTTTCACCTGATGGAGCCTCTTAGCTAACTGGTTAGCTAACATGCTAAGTGCAGATACTGTGTTGTTAAAAAGCTGTTTCCACATTAATGACATGACATAATATGTGTTTATAGTAAATCAGCTGTGAGACAGTCAGATACAGGGTTAATATGTGTGTTTAGCCTTTAGCACAGGTGTATGGACAGGTAGGCAGGTAGAACTTATTTTTAGTTGTATAAACTGAATGTTGGAAAAATGTAATGAACGTTAAACCAAAAAGCACCAGCAGAGTAATATCTTCAGCTCTCCTGTATTGATGATTTGTTAATCATCCAGCTTCTGATCGATTAATCATCTCAGCAGGATGCTAACATTAGCTAGTTATTAGCTCCGGTAATCAATAACCGGATCGGTTTATATTCAGTTTCCTGTTTGAAATCATCTCGTTATGATCAATAAATCAGACAGAAACACCTCCTGTAATCTGATCAATAATCAATGAGCTTGAAAGAAGCAGTTGCTGCCTGAGCTGTCCCGGTCCCGGTCCCGGTGTTACATCACGGTTACTGGATCTCCAGGTGTTTCTGTTTTAGTGTCCACTCCGGGATGTGGGTCAGAAAGCGGCCCTGGTTCCGTTTCTTACCCGGATCCCTTGTAACGGTGCTCCGGCAGCTCGTCGGTGATGACCTGCGGTCGGTGCACCCGCCGGAACCGGAGCCCCTCCGTCTCATTCATGCTGGACTCAGACTGTTAACCCGGCTCGGCTCGGATCAGTGGTTGGCCTAGAGCTGGAACGGCTCGCTGTGTTGAGGTTTAACCCGGGTACAGAGCGACTAAACCCGGAGAAGCGCCGACACATCCCACCGCACCGCACCGAGGGTGTTTACAATGATGCGGGACGGCTTCCGGTCTGCGATTTCACAATAAAATACCAACCGCCAAACGCCTCGTCATTAGTTTGTCAAAAAATACAAAAACAGGAAAATAAATAAATAAACATAAAAATGTAAAAAATAAAAATGCATTGAAAAAAGACAATTTTTTTAAATTAAAAGAAAAAGTTGAAAAGAAAAAGTAAAAAATTCAAAACTAATAAACTGATATAAAAAGTAAAAGTAAACAGTTAATTAGAAGAAAACAAATAAAATAAAAAATATTACCATAAAGATGAATGTATAAAAACATGTCATTTCATCTTAATCTAAAATTCCTGGGGGGGGGGGGGTTCTGATCAATCTTTCCATCAAAGGACTCATTTGTTCCCTCGATAGTTTTATTTTATCTCCTCAGTTTAATCATTTCACCCTCAAATGATTCAAAGTGATAAACCAGGACAGGATCAGAGGTTTTATATCAAGTCTGAAGTTGTTTCTGACTCTCTACGGGTCACAATCATGTTAAACTGAATTCATTAACAGCTGTGTTTCATTCTGGACCGAATATTTTAACATCATTTCTACAAAGATTTCATATTTTACACTCCCACAAAATAAATGTTAAGATAGTTTAAAGTTTGTTTCCAGGATCGTCTGGACTGAAGGAAGTCCTTCACATCGTGTCTCAGATGATTTTTCAGATGGGCAGGGTGGGAATCACATGCAGAAATACCAAAACAAGACCCAGGCAGTGGAAAGAAATCAATAAATAAATCTGACATATCATGTCAGATTTATTATTGGCTTCAGTCTCAACAGGAAGTCCAGAGGTCTCAAACAGATCAGTTAGTATTAAAGTGCAGAGCTGGTCCGAACCAGCAGGGGCCCCACAACTAAATGTTCATTTTAAATTGAGGTATTTAAAGCAACTTTCACAGGAATGAACGGGGCCCCGCCTCCAAAAATGTCCTCCTATCTGGGATTTCCTCCACTGCAGCAACTGAAACACACCTTCAGGCCCAGCTGAGGTTCAACAGTATCAACAGTTCTAATTAAATCAGAAACTGTAACTTCAGAGTAACCAAGTTCAAACATGAACTGTTTTGGGATCCTCTTTTCTTTTTTCTTCTAAATTCAAGTATTTCACGTTCTTCAAGGACCGAGGCTCGTCATCACACCCTGTTTCTGCTGGAGAACTGAACAGACCGTTAGTTGCTGTCTGACACATTTCTCCTGTCAGCTTCCTGTCTGGCTCTGGACCCTCCTGGACTCTGGACCCTCAGGCAGAGACACACTTGTGCTCTCTGAGGCTCCTGGTGGAGGTGAAGCTCCTGCTGCAGGCGGAGCAGCTGAACGGTCTCTGTCCTGTATGGACCAGCTGGTGGGTCTTCAGGTTGTTGTTCTGGCTGAACCTCTTCCCGCAGACGCTGCACTCAAACGGCTTCTCTCCGCTGTGGACGCGTTTGTGTCTGACGAGGTTCTGTGACACGCTGAAGCTCTTCCCGCAGACCTCGCAGACGTACGGTTTGTCTCCGCTGTGCGTGCGCTCATGCAGCTTCACGCTGGCCTGCGTGGAGAAGGTTTTCTGACACTGAGCACAGCTGAACGGCTTCCCCTCCGAGTGGCTGCGTCGGTGCGTCTTCAGGTAGCTCAGCGAGCTGTAGCCGCGGCCGCACACGTCGCAAGAGAACGGCTTGTTGCCGGAGTGCAGCTGCAGGTGAGTCTTCAGGATCTGGGCGCTGGTGAAGCTCTTCCCACACTCGTCGCAGGTGTGAGCTTTGTGCCCGCTGTGAGCCAGCTGGTGGCGTTTCAGTGACGTGGACGAGGATAAGTTTTTTCCGCACTCACTGCAGCTGTACGGTTTGATGCCGGCGTGGCTCCGCTCGTGCATCAGCAGCGCGCCGCGCTGTCTGAAGCCCTTCCCGCAGGCATTGCAGATGAACGCCCAGTCGCCGCTGTGCACGGTGCGGTGCACCTTCAGGTGTCCAGCCTGCATGAAGCTGCGGCCGCACACGTCGCAGCTGAACGTGCGGCGGCCCGAGTGGACGAGCCGGTGGCGCCGCAGGTTGGCCGACACACTGAAGCTCTTGTTGCAGGTGTCGCAGCTGAAGGCCTTCTCTCCGGTGTGGACGCGGCGGTGCACCGACAGGCTGCTCCTGCTGGAGAAACTGTTCCCGCACTGCTCGCAGGTGTGCGGCCGCTCACCTGTGTGCGTCCTCAGGTGAGCTTGGAGGCCACTCCGCTGGCTGAAGGTCTTCCTGCAGACACTGCAGGTGAACGGCCTCAGTCCTCGGTGGACGGTCAGCTGGTGGACGTGGACGCTGCGGCGCGTGGTGAATCCTTTCTCACATGTTGGACATTTAAAGGGTTTGTCCTTCAGGTGGACTCTCTGGTGTGCAGACAGGTAGCTGTGTTTGGAGAACTCCTTCCCACACTCTGTGCACCTGAACCTCTCCTCATTTTTCTGACAGGTCAGTTTGTGCTCTCGGAGGCAGCACCTGGCTGCCAGTGTCTCGCCGCAGGCCAAACACGTGAGATGCCCGCCACGGCGCCGGCTGGACGTCTGGTGTGTCCTGAGGTGGCTGCGGGTGCCGAACACCTTCCCGCAGTGAGAACACCTGTGGGGCCGCTGCTTGTTGTGCACGGTGAGCTGGTGGACTCTGATGCTGCTCCGGGTGGAGAAATCTTTCCCACAGGTGGGACAGGTGAAGGGCCGCTCCCTGCTGTGGACCCGCAGGTGAGCGCTCAGGTTGGTCCGTCTGGAGAAACTGCTGCTGCAGACGCTGCAGCTGAAGGTCCGTCTGCTGCCCACCGGAGGAGGCTGCTCTGATTGGCTGGTTTCACCTGTAGGAGCGTCTGATTGGTGGTTCACCTCCACCTGAGTGATTCCTTCAGCTGCAGTGGGGGTGGAGTCCTGCTGAGGCTCGACTGCAGCGTCTGCAGACAGAGAGAGAGAGAGATCATCAGCACTGTCCTTACAGAGGAGGAGGACAAACATGGCCGCCATGACACTCTTTAAAGTTCTTACTGTCCTCCAGCTGCCTCCTCAGCTCCTGCAGCAGAGCCTCACAGAGTCTCCTCATCACAGCCAGCAGCTCCTCCTGCAGCGCGCGCGCGCGCGCACACACACACACACACACACACAGTTCAACAGCAGCACAAACTGCATCCTACAGTTGAATCAGTTTTACAGCAAAAAGACAGCAAAGATATAATGTATAAAAACAAGCAGAATTAAGTGCAGAACTGACAAATTAAAAGCTACAAAATCAAGTAAAAGCCAAATGAAACAAAAGTGTCAGAGGTCAAAGGTCACAACAACTCGTTTAGGAGTCTGAATCTCTATCAAATACAATAATCTGATCGAGTCTGAGAAAAGCTTTAAGAGAAAATGTACATATCACATATTAATCCCATATTTCTGAGTTAAAACTTGATTCTCACACATTTTCAGACTAAAATAAAAAGAAATGAAATGTGATTTACAACATATATATGACTACTTTAATAAGACAGTTACATACATTATATACACGTTGACAGCAGTATTTTCACTGTTGTCAATTCTTGTTCAGTTTTTAGTCTCTGCGCTGTTGAAGAATCGCTGTAAACGTGTCTGTAATAATTAAATATAAGAAGAAGAAGAAGTAAATAAAGCTGAGATTAGCAGCTGTGTTTGTGAGACTGACCTCAGTCTTGGAGCTTTCATCAGGTTTGAGTCTCTCACAGATTTCAGTCACCGCCGTCAACATGAACTCCTCCAAGATGGCGGACACGAGCTGCTCCACAGAGGACGACATTTTATTTCAACACCAAATAAAGTTTAACACGAACTGAAAACTAAAAAACACCAGAGAGGACAACTTCGTATTGTTGTCGCTGTGCGGCCATTGCTGCGAGGTTTGCGACACATTCTGTTCACTGACGGCAGTTCTTACGACAGGAAGGAGTGAAGGGAAACGTGCGCATGTCACCCCCTGCTGTCCGGAGGTCAGAAATACAACAACAACAAAAACCCAATAAATCAATAAAAACATAGTTTATGATCAGCTGAAAGAGTTAGTTAAATGACATTATTACACATTTTATCTTAAATATAAACATAAATAAATAAATTAATAACTAAATAAATAGACAGAAAGGGTTAGAGAAAAATAAATAAATTATATATTATATATGAATCGTTATGTATTTGTAACTAACAAAAATATCTAAATATGAAAATAAATAAAATGAAATTAATATATATAACTAAAATAGTAATATAATAAATATAATTTTGTAATTTTTTGTAATCAAGTTTAAGCATATATAAAATAACGAATGTATAAATTGTTTGTATGTTTAACAATGAAAATTAGAATAAAATAAAAATATGAATAAAAACAAAGTGAAAGTAAATAAATACTTTTTAAAAGTAGCAGAAAATCTAACAAACAAAATAAAATGATATACAATAGTTTTAAAGCAAATTTATGATTTGTGATATTTCAATTCATGAAATCAAAGTTAAGTTACAATTCTGATTTTTATCTGAATGTGAAATGTAAAATTATGTATATATAATATTAAGATAAAAACATTTTATTTTAAGGTAATCTGTGTTTCTACTTTATGATTCAGTAAGTTATATGTATTTTTTGTGTGTAACCTGTTCTGTAAAGCTTTATTAAGATGAAACACAAACACAGAGTTCATATTTATTAGTGAATGTTTATTTCTATACATTTATGATACAGAGTCTGATCATTAACTGTCAACTAACTTTAAATCTATAAAAACTGCTCATGTTCACTAAATATTGTTCAATAAAAATCATCGGGGAAAAAAGAGTAAATGCAGAGAAAAATAATTCTGAGATAAAGTCAGAATTCAGACATGATTTATGGCTTAAACTCTGAATTAAAAGCTAATTTAAAATGATCAAAAATAAATTTTTTCATACTCCAACATGACAGATACAGACTTTAAGAAAATCACAGTAAGGTCAGAAATTCATTTTTACTAAAACACACAATAAAAAGTTCACAGTAACAGTTAAAACTTGTTCTTAGAGGATGTAAGGCCGACACACACACACACACAGAGTATATGCTCTATATGAAAAAGGGCCTGTATTCATCAAACTGCTATCAGACTTCCTCCCTGCTTTGTTTTGGGTTTTGGCTTCATTTCATGTGTCAGATATTTAAAACAAAGATAAAAATCCTCATGTCTGACTGGTTACATTTGATTCACCATGAGATCACGTGAGAGGTGCCCTTAAAGGAACAACTCTCATGTCCGTACAGTACATATAATAATACTTGTAAACATGAAGCTACAGCCAGCAGCCAGTTAGCTTAGCTTAGCATAAAGACTGGAAGCAGGGGGAAACGGCTAGCCTGGCTGTGTGATCATTAGCAGTTTGATAAGTACGAGCCCTGCTCTTCATGTTCTCAACATGTGAGTTAAAGGTACAAGTTCAACTGTTTTAAGTCTTGTGGGACACACAGGAGCAGGGGATTGTGGGTAACTGCAGGGAGGTGGGAGGAGCTTCTGAGCAGACGGTTGCTGGTTCAAATCACCAAACCGTCTGAAAACTTACGTAGCTGCGGGTCTACCTGAGGAACGATGATGTCATCTGTACCTGAGGACCTGCTTGGCCCCGCCCACTTCCTGCCTGTGTTTTAAAATGGCGGCGACGGTTCTGAAAGGCTCAGACAGGAAGTCCCTACTTCTTCTTCTCCTCTCCTCTCTGCTTCCTGTACTGCTCGTGGGCCTCAACGATCTCCTTGACGACAGACGGGTCGTCCAGAGTTGACACGTCGCCGAGGTCACCGGTCGTCTCCATGGCAACCTTCCTGAGGATCCGCCTCATGATCTTCCCGGAGCGAGTCTTCGGCAGTCGCTTCACCACCTGAGAGACAAACTGCAGTCACTGCACGGCAACAGGAAGCACTGGCTCCTGATTGGCTGACAGGTGTCTTCATATCAAAGTTAATGGAAGAGGCAGAAACACCTGGACAGGTGACGTCCTCATTTACACACACACACACACACACACACACACACACACACACACACACACACACACACACACACACACACACACACGATGCTGCTGATAAAGAGGTTATTACCTCAAACAGGATCTTGACTGACACACAGAAACACTGTAATGATACCAGACTCAACCAGACTCAGGCCGACTCAACCCGAATCAACCAGACTCAACCAGACTCAACCAGACTCAGGCCGACTCAACCCGACTCAACCAAACCTGACTCAACCAGACTCAGGCCGACTCAACCCGACTCAGGCCGACTCAACCAGACTGTAAGAACTGATTTTAAATATGATCATTGTTCAGAGAAACTGGGTTTTGTGGGATTCAGCTGGAAGGAACCACATCAAGATTTCAAATCAAAGAAACACATAAAACATTTGTATACCTTCTATAATCTCTCTTTATAAGACCTCATAACTTTTTAATTACTGTTAAATTACCTGAACAGCAGCTGAGCCTCCACCACCCGCTGCAGTGATGTCACACTGTACCCCGGGGTGTGTCAGTACACTGTGACATCACTGCTGGCTGTGGTCAGAGGAGAAACACTGCTGTTACCTCACTGTTTCAGGTGTGTGGTGTTGTTGCCACGGAAACCAGAGTAGGGTGGGGGCTCACCAGGAAGTGCTCCGGGACGGCATATTTGGCGATCTTTGTGGCAACGAGTTCTCTGAGCTGCTGAAGGACGGCGGGGGGGTCGTCACCAAACTCCTCCTTCAAAACCACAAAGGCAAACGGCACTGACACACACACACACACACACACACACACTTTAATCACACATGCTAACCCGTTAACATATATTAAACATCAAAAGTCAAAATGGCGGCTAAATAAACTCAATAATTCCTCAGACGTCATCATTCTTTTTATTTGATGATGTTGAACAGAAATCTCCTCGTCGCTGAGAATCTGAATGCTTCATCATGTTCATTTAAATATCTTGAGTGTCAGCGTGGTCCCTGAATGATTCGGAGATTGATTGATGGATAAATAAAGGCTCTGTGATTGGTTCCTTATTATTTTGGCAGCAAGTCTCCTAACAGACCACCAGGAGGCAGCAGAGGGCCACAAATCCAACTCATGTCTTCTTCTTCAGCAGCTTCATCTGATTTTGACTGATCAATAAACCTTCACTGACATATAATGTAATAAAAAAACATGAGAAATAAATGAGAAGAATAACAGTAAAGTTAATTAGTAATCTTATCGTATATATTTTATTTAAAATCAAGTTATGCACTAATTTTATTGAATTATTTTCTTTCTTTCTTTTCTTCAGCACGTTTTCTATATTTCATATTTAAGTGTTCTCCAGAGAAACTGAATGAAACTCATCATCATGAAGACCTTTACTTTCTACACCTCCAGTCACCTCTGTACCTTTATTTTGAAAGGCCACAAAAAAAGGTTCTGAAAGTAAAACATTTTATTTTGAATTCCTGCTCCAGCTGACCTGATGTTTCCATAGAAACCCAGAGTGCAGAGAGCAGCAGCAGAGCATGATGGGAACTCTCACCTTCTCCTTTGATGTCATGTGGGAAACCAATCACAGCTGTTTCTGGAACAGCTGGATGTTCATCCTGCAAAACACCACAGACCACAGCTGACGTTCAGTCTCCAGATAACAAAGATGAAGATGAAGCTATGATCAGAGTAAAACTCTCACCAGAGCGTCCTCTATCTCCGCTGTGCCCAGACGATGACCGCTGACGTTGATGACATCGTCCATCCGGCCGGTTATCTGGTAGTAACCGTCCTCTGAGCGGTACGCTCCGTCTCCAGTAAAATAACAGCCTGATAGAGGAGAAACCATCAGACCACAGACTGGGATCAGAACCTGAATAAAGCACTGTGTTTTACATTCACTGACCAGGATACGGTTTGAGATACGCCTCGATGAATCTCTGGTGGTCTCCATAGATGCTCCGAGCCATCCCAGGCCACGGCTGGCTGATACACAGAGCTCCACTGACAGAGTTACCAGCCAGAGGCTCACCCTGACAATCACACACCAGCATATACAACATACAGGACAGTGACAATATACTCATATAATACAGGACTTAGCTTTAGCCTCAGTCTGTTAGCACGGTATCATGACCTGGGACCTGTTAGCTTTAGCCTCAGTCTGTTAGCACGACATCATGACCTGGGACCTGTTAGCTTTAGCCTCAGTCTGTTAGCACGGTATCATGACCTGGGACCTGTTAGCTTTAGCCTCAGTCTGTTAGCACGGTATCATGACCTGGGACCTGTTAGCTTTAGCCTCAGTCTGTTAGCACGGTATCATGACCTGGGACCTGTTAGCTTTAGCCTCAGTCTGTTAGCACAGTATCATGACCTGGGACCTGTTAGCTTTAGCCTCAGTTTGTTAGCACAGTATCATGACCTCAGACCTGTTAGCTTTAGTTTCAAAGATACATTACTACCCAATTATATAAATTATTATTGTTATAAATTTCAGTTATAACATTAAAATGCGGCTTGCACATTCGTGAATGAGTAACAATTATCCAATAATATCATAATAATATTATGAAAGAAGTAATTCTGCTGCAGTACTTTTACTTTTGATACTTGGGTACATTTTCCTGATAATACTTTTGTACTTTTACATAAAACTTTAAGTAAAGTTTTGAAAGCAGGACGTCTTCTTCTAATTGAACATGTTTACATTGAGGCGTTGCTCCTTTTACTGTAATAAAGGATCTACTGCTACCACTGCACAAAATTGTAAAACTTCTCTCATAATACAAGCAGTTCAGGCTGACTGGTGTCAGTTTTATAGAATACCTGATTTACCGTCTCTCTAATGTCAAAGGAACAAACTCAGTGTTTTCCACGCTGAGAATGAGGCCAGTGTTCAGTGGTACAAATGAAATCCTGCACAAACTGCCTGTTAAACACATGAGTGCAGTGTGTGTTAACTCTGAGAGGATTGGAGTGAAAGTGAAGTGACCCCGACCTCCTCTGAGGATGAAATGTGAAACTGAAGGAGGCCTAATCTAATCTAATCTACGCTCAGTAACCAGAGATGATGAAAAACCCTCGAACACGCAGATTACAGTTCTTTAACAGAGGGAGGGAAATGTGGAAACTAGTGGATAATTAATTTGGGGGAGCGGCGATCATTCCAACTGAGCCTGAAAGTCTGTTAATCAAAGCAAACAGATGCTGCTGGTCCTGTTTTAATTGAGAGATTAAACTGGGAAAGAGAGAGAGGGGTGTCACTCGAAGGCTCGTTTGACCTCTCACATCCAAAGGTCAAGTGGGGTTAACGAGACGCACAGATTGATGGGAGATGAAGCTGAAGCTGATTGGAGGAGAGCTCACTGGAAACCACTCGCTCTGATAGATCCTCGAAGGCTTTTAAATCTTCAAAGCACACTTTGATCAACGGAAGCTGCATTATTCTGAATTATTAATATTATAACTACTGAACCACATCAGTGTTGCACTGTCGACGGGAGATCTGGTGTAACACCTGAATGAACCTTTGTGTTTCCTCGGCTGTGTGTGACTGGGCTCCTCTGACCTGTGGAGTCCCTCAAGGCTCAGTCCTCGGACCTCTGGATGACATCATCACTGTACCGATGTTGTCCAGGTTGAGCCAAATAATTTGGCTACCTATGTAAATCACTGTCTGAAGATCAGTGTCTGGATGTCTCATTGTCTCCTGAAGTTAAATCACAACCAGACTTAAAGGAAAGGTTTGACCTTTTTAGGAAAGACACTCTCATATACCACTGTCATGTCAGCTGGTTAGCTTAGCTTAGCATAAAGACTGGAAACAGAGGGAAACAGGTAGCCTGGCTCAGTCCAAAGGGAACAGAATCAAGCTCCCAGCTCCTCTGAAGCTCCCTGATTAACACGTTAGATCTTTGTTTCATCTGAACAAAAACTGAAGTGGAAAAACAACAATATTATATATGTCGAGCTGTTTCTTGGTCAGGACCAGACTAGCAGACTTCTGTTCCAATAAACAGTATAGAATGGGACCAGGATCAATTTATTGTACAATAAACTGACTGTAGGTGGAATTTACTCGTGAAGTTCTTGCATTTCGTCCCAAGTTTGCTGTCTTTGGAAACTTACATCACACCAGCACTTGGGTTCCCTGGCTACGAGGTTTCAAGAAGCTTTAAGTGTTGTTTTGTGGTTTTCAGGTCACCTTCTCTCCCATTAGAACTGGCTGGATGCCGAAGAACGGCCTCATCGCCATCGCCGGGACGATGGGAGCTCCTTCCTCTGCAGGACGAGGGGCGATGCAGACTCCACCGGTCTCTATAGGGAGACGCGGAAGAACCAAAAACATTATGTCATATCAAAGAAGAGGAAAGAATGGGGAGGGTTTTACTCTTTGGTGTTGCGTCCAAGTGCTGCTGTGTTTGTTCATTTAATATTTGATGGTAAATATTTAACCGACCTGCAGGCAGCGAGACGTGTTTGAGTTCACGTCATGGACAAGACTTTCCATACATATTAAATTTAACAGCCTGCAGTCCCAACGTGTCTATTTTAATGTCTACTAATCTAAGTAAGTAAAAAGATTTATATTATATAAATAATAAATATGTGGTGGTTGCATAGGCATATATACGTAGACGCCGCATTGGCCTCTGGATCGTACATCAACGTCGCCGCCATATTGGTAAGGGCAACTTGTCCAGAAGGTGGGACTAGAACGGACTGGAAGAGATGGAAAGCCCTTCACTTTTTTAACAGGTCAAAATTTCTTAACCACTTAGGTGTTCATATTCAAATCAAGATCATATTGAGGACTGACTCTTGCAATATTTGGAGTATAATTGCACAATATACATAACATTATATATATATTATACATGTATATATATTTTATTATACTACTTATACTATTATATTACCGGTATACTATTCACTACTATTTTAATTTTATTATTTACTGTATTATACTACTGTTTATACTGCATATACTATTTAATTCTAATATCATTATATTACTACTATAATATTATAATACTCATACACCACCTTATTGTATTTATAGACTTAATAATAATAATAATAATAATAATAATAATAATAATAATAATATGCTATACAGCTGTACTATAGTATATAATATATATCTGTATATTGTTGTTCTACTACTACTACTACTACTACATCATCTCACTTTATACTGTATTACACTTATATTTCATACTGTTTTTACTGTACTATATTTTTAGTATTTCTTACCATATCATGTAAATATGTTATACTGTTACACCTCAACTGTGTCACTTTACATGAGATGAAACTGTTAGGCTGAGTGCAACACTGGTCACGTGTACTGTAATTTTGAGTTTAATGACTTGTATAGTTTCTATTGTTGGTCTTTATTTGTATTTTATTCTGTCTGTCTGTCTGTACTTAGTCTGTCCTTGAGCTGCTGTAACACATTATAACAAATATGTAAC
>VMKM01004441.1:0-16913 GCA_008360985.2 Macquaria ambigua | reverse complement strand
GAATTACGAGTGAAGACGAGCGCTTTTTGTTAACGTGTTGTGTTTACTTTAACGTTACACTTGATTGGCAGGGACTCAGCTGCTTAGCGGTCAAATGTTAGGGTGATATTAATAACTTTGTTATAACGTTAACGTTACGTTTGAGCTCTAAATTAGCGTAGCTAACATTAAAACAATGTTTGCTGGTTATAACTTGTCTGTTTAACTTACTGATCAATGCTGTTGAGAGCTAGCAATCAGCAACTTAGAACTCAGCTGCTCCGTTACTTGGTGGCTAACGGTAAAGTTTCCTAGTTTACTAACTTTTTGTAGTTTTAGTTGACCCATATGTAAAAAATAAACCTCATCTACTCTATACTGACGGGTGGAGTGATGCCAGCCTCCCTGGTCTCTTTGGTCCTTTTAGTAAAGCAATTAAAAGCTGCACAGCCGACAAACACAGTTGCTGCCCATAGGTGCTGATTGTAAACAACACCCAGGTAAGATGGCGAACAGTTATTATTATGACGTAATGTCACATCTACTGTGTTATATCATTAGGCTCATTGGAGATGAGCCAGGTCTGCGCAGAATCAATCACCGGCGATCGCTGCACAAAGCAGCCGGTTAGATTTGTGTCCGACTTGATCCCAACTTGCTCTGACGTCATGCACACGTGGGCAACGATGACCTCACGAGATCGAGGCGGCTGCAGTTTGTAGAGCCAGGCGCTGCAGGTGCTCTCCACTGACAGCAAGATCCAGGGCATGATGGGAAACGCCTGGCTGTCGCCTGATCAAAGAACTGATTTGCTCTTAGTTTTGACCACAAACATCACGTTTTGTAGAAAATCCTAATTTTCTGTGTAATTGTAATATTTAACGCAGGATTGTTGCTGTATGTTGTGCAGTGACAGTTTCATCTGTTAACAAACATCTTGTGTGGTTGATATGAAGAATAATAAAGTTTATTTCAGCCATAACTATCCGACCCTGATCTGCAGACTACAGGTAGCCTACAGGTGGATCTGACAGGATGTAAATATTTCTGTGACTTCCTGTAAATTCGTTGAAGGCTGCTGGAAACTGTCTGACTGCTGCTGTTTGTCACAGCGCCCCCTGCTGCTGCCGTCTGATCTCGTCCACTTTCCAAGCGAGACACAGTTCATCTCCAGTGAACCTTATGGTTCATACTGCTGTGATGTCACTTCCTGCGCCCTGAAACACTGCGTATAACACCAGAATACACTGTGTGTGTGTGTGTGTGTGTGTGTGTGTGTGTGTTTCAGAGGAGTGTGTGGTGAAGTCAAACTGGCCTTCGAGAGATCCACCTGCAGAAAGTTTGCTGTGAAAATAATCAACAAGAAGAACTTTCAGTCTGAAGGGGTGAGTCATCTCGTCTGCTCTCTGATTGGCTGAGCAGAACAAACATGGCGTCTGAACACGTTCAGTTTAGAGCTGAAGTCAGACTCGCTCATGATCCTCTGGACCAATGACCAATGTTTTCGTCCAATCACAGACAGCGACACGAAACGCAAAAACAGAGATTGAGATTCTGCAGCGAGTCGACCACGTGAGTCCGACACCACAGAAGAAGAAACTGATTCCACACACTTTATGATCAATTACTAACTGCACTTATCTCCTCTCCTTGTCTCCTTGTTTCCCCTCCTTCTCTCCTCTCCTTGTCTCCTCCCTTTGTCTCGTCTCCTCATTTCCTCCCTTCGTCTCCTCTCCTCGTCTCCTCTCATTTCCTCCCTTCGTCTCCTCTCCTCCTCATTTCCTCCCTTCGTCTCCTCTCCTCGTCTCCTCTCATTTCCTCCCTTCGTCTCCTCTCCTCCTCATTTCCTCCCTTCGTCTCCTCGTCTCCTCTCCTCTCCTCCTCATTTCCTCCCTTCGTCTCCTCTCCTCGTCTCCTCTCCTCCTCTTGTGTCCTCTCCTCGTCTCCTCTCCTCTCCTCCTCATTTTCTCCCTTCGTCTCCTCTCGTCTCCTCTTCTCCTCTCCTCTCCTCCTCCCTTTGTCTCCTGTCCTGCAGCCTTGTCTCATAAGGACGGAGGACTTTTATCAGTCGGAGGACAGTTACTACATCGTGTTGGAGCTGTGAGTTCAACTCACCATACTTTATTTAAAGCGTCGGTCGGCTGTTTTTCCGTTTTCCTCGTTGACCACAGGAAGTGCTCCGTGTCTGTAGTTTAGTCTTTGAACTTCCTGTCTGCACAGGAAGTGTGAATGTGTGGTGTACTTTGACACCTGCTGCTTTTGAGCGTCCAGCTGAAGGTCTGACAGCTGATTATTGATCAGTTCTCCTGCACAGCTCTGGGATCAGCTGCTCATCTCACTGTTGTCATGGTGACAGAGACTCAGCTGGTATTACAAATTATATTATCAATAACATATACTGTGTATCATAGCTCATCAATCAGATTCCAGACCAACAAGTAAAAATCAGCAGCTGTATTGATCGTTTGTGAAGAATGTAAATAATGTTAATAAATTAATAACTTGCGTCATCGATGCTGCTGCAACATTAAGCTAGTTCAGCTAGTTATAAGCTAGTTGCCGCCAAAGGTAACTTTGCTCTAAAGATGGTCTGGGGGGGGGGGGGTCTGGGGGCATGCCTGTCTCATCAAGGTACACACACCTTCATCACCATCTCCATCATCCTCACAGCTATAGTTAAATGCATCAATCTGGTGCACTTTGAGAGCAAAATTAAGCTACATCTGTTTAACACAGGGGCTGACTACTAGCAAGGAACCTATAAATGAATCGAGACACTCCGATTGGCTGTAACTGCATCCACTGGAGCCAATAGCAGTGTCCCATATAGAAATGTGACCTTTACACTCTAGTATGTCACCAACAAAGATGGTGGGGGTGAGAATTGATCGATATACATACAAGTAGAACAAACAATGCGCCAGGCAAAAGGGGAGACCATCCACATGTTTTACAACTTTACGTATTAGTTTTACAGACAGAAGTAAATGGCTCACACAGACAAACAGGGGATCAGCAGTTAGCGCTGTTTCTCTAGTTTAAGAGGAAACACGGCATGTCTCTGGCTCTAACCTTTGCGGAGATATGACGCGTTAAAGACAACGTGATTTTTGGGATCGTATACGATCCCGAGGGTCTCAAGAGGGTTAACGTGGAGTCAGAGATGATGGGGAAAAAAAAATTTGGTTCATTATGAGACTATGGTGGAAGAAATTAATCTATGGTGGGTCGCCATACATTAGTTAATGAATGGGAAACACTGTGTCTGGTACAGTAGACTAGTATTTACTACAGCAGCAACAGAAACAGGAAGTTAACAGACAAAACACGAAGTGGAACAAATGAAAGGGGCAGGGCTGCATGAGGTCAATAATCAGGATGGGGGAGGAGATTTATATTTATCTGTCTGTCTGCCTGTCTGTCTCTCAGGATGGAGGGGGGGGAGTTGTTCCACAGAGTGAAGTCTCAGCAGCAGCTGGACGAGTCCGTCGCCAAACTTTACTTCTACCAGATGCTGAGAGCAGTCCAGGTGAGCCTGAGGCACTGTTGCTATAGTAACCAGTACACACACACACACACACACACACACACACACACACACACACACACACACAGGTAGACTGTATGTAACTGTGTGTGTGTGTGTGTGTGTGTGTGTGTGTGTGTGTGTGTGCAGTACCTCCACAGTAACGGGATCATCCACAGAGACCTGAAACCAGAGAACGTCCTGCTGTCCTCACAGGACGATGTCTGTCTCATCAAGGTACACACACCTTCATCACCATCTCCATCATCCTCAAAGCTATAGTAACACCTGTGTGTGTGTGTGTGTGTGTCAGGTGACAGACTTTAACCAGTCCAGGATCTTGGAGGAGGCCATGTTGATGAGGACTCTGTGTGGGACTCCATCTTACCTGGCTCCTGAAGTCTTCACTCATGCCTCCACCACAGGATACAGCCTCGCTGTGGACGCCTGGAGCCTCGGAGTCCTGCTCTTCGTCTGGTAGGCTCGCTCGCCCCTCACACCTGTCTCACCCTCTGTCTGTCTGTTTGCCTGTTTCTAGTTTTTCCTCAGGTGTTAAACTGTCTCCCTCTCTCCCTACCTGTCTCTCTCTCTACTCGTCTCTCTCTCAGTCTGGGGGGTTACCCCCCATTTCATGAAAGCTTCGGTCATCAGTCCATCACAGATCAGATTATTAACGGAGAGTTCACCATGGTTCCATCCAAGTGGAAACACATCTCTGACCAAGGTACTACTGCAATACTACTGAAGTACTACTGGATACTACTCCAGTACTGCAGTACTCAGTGTGTGTGTGTGTTTACAGCAAAGGACGTGGTGAGGAAGCTGCTGGTTGTTGATCCCTGTAAGAGGATGACTATAGAGGAGGCTCTGCAGCACACCTGGTTACAGGTGACTACACTACACCTGATACACAGTACTACAGTACTAGTGATGACAGACTCTATCCAGGTGCATTATGGGACATGTAGGATCCAGGAGATCTGACTGTGATTGTGTTTAGGATGATGTGATGTTGGAGACGGCTCACAGACTCATGTACCCCTCTGCTGCTGCCGCCATGGTAACCTCATTCATTCATCCATAATGTCATTAATAATAATGATTAATGAGGTCATAATCATTGTGTTAGTAAAACGGACTCCTCCCCCCAGCAGGAGGCGGGGTCAGCATCAGGAGGCTCCGGGAGGAAACGAGGACGAGATGAAGGAGACGAAGAGGAGGAGGAACATCCGGCCAAACGGAGCCAGGCCCCGCCCCCTGCAGAGGACCAATCAGATTCAACCATTCCTCAGGTCATGTGACTCAGCTACCTGTTCACTACTGAAACACTGTAAATAAAGTTTAGAATGTTTTCTAATAAAGTCTTTATTTTTCACTCCGTCTGCTTTTAGTTTCTGGGTTCAAACTGCAGCAGACAGAACTTTCTGCCTCGTATCACGCAGCGAAGCCCCTCCCACATCCCTTAGCCCCTCCCACACCGCTTAGCCACTCCCATCAAACCCACAACTTCACCGGCAGCAGGAGTCGGTTACCCTGGAAACCTCCTGCCTCTCGTCAAGTAAATAAATAAACTGAAAGAGTTCATGTGAAAATAAAATCACTAAACTTTATTTCTTGTTCTTTACAAAGATGATTTTTAAAGTGCGTTAAAATCACATTATTAAACTTTAACATGTCGACTGATTCAGTCTGATCACAGAGCTGATTGGACACAAAGCTGCGTTCATTTTGTGTTAAATGTGACAAAAGTGAACTTCTTGTTCACCCCCCCGCCCCCCTTGTTGAGACTACAACAACCAAACACACCTGTCTGACTGAATAACACACCTGTCTGACTGAATAACACACCTGTCTGACTGAATAACACACCTGTCTGACTCTCCTCCTCCTCTCAGCAGTGTCATATAAAAACACTGTCTGTACGCTGGATGATGATTGGCTCCTCCTTCAGTCAGGCTGCAGGTGTGTCTTGGCCCCGCCCCTCTGTGGTGATGTCACAGCTTGGCTTTGCAGCGGTCTCTGACGGCGTACAGGACCGCGTGAGCTTGGTCGAACGAATCGCCGACGGCCGACTGAACTCTGCTCCTCCAGCGCTGCAACTGAGGACGCTGCTGCAGGACGTCTCTGCCCCCCCCCACAGGCTGCAGAGAGACATACTGAGCACGCTCAGAATCATCGACCAATAGAAACCCCTCCCCCAATATGTGGAGAGATAGCAACAGTAACTAAGGGGGGGCAGGGCTTAGCAAACCGTCAGCTGATCAATATGTAAACCAATCGGAGCCTCTGACCTGCATGAGCTCACAGACAGCTAGCAGGTCAGCCACAGTGATGTCATCACCGCAGAGGAAAGGCTGTCTGTGGAGAAACATGGACTCCAGTTTCTCCAGAGTGTCATCGAGCTGAGAGAGAGCACGAATCAAACGCACCTCATCCACCTGAGAGCCAGACTGAGCCGGGAGGAGCACCTGAGACAGACAGACAGACTCATTTCTATCAGTTTCTGACTTTGAAATGAATCACGGAGCGATCAGTGTATTGATGATGTATTTACTGTGTGTTCTTGTACTTGTATCTTTGTGGGGACCAGTTTTCACTGTGAGGACATTTTGTTTGTTTGAGGGTTCAGACTTTTACTGTTGAGGTCTGAATCAGGGTCCTCACAAGTATACAAGTACAAACTGTGTGTGTTTGTGTGTACCTCCAGTATGAAGACTTTAGCAGTGTGTGGTCGTGTGTTGGTGTGATGCCAGGCCGTGTATTCATCCACTTTGGCTCGCCTCTCTGGTTGCCGTGGATACCAGTGCTCCGGGATGTCGTACTTGGTGGCCAGGTGCTTCAGGATGGCATCACTACAACACACACACACACACACACACACACACACACACACACACACACCTCAAGTCGTATTGTTTTGTGTGTGTGTGTGTGTGTGTGTGTACCTCTCTGTGAGGACGAAGCCGTTGTCCACCATGACAGGAACTCTCTGCATGGGGTTCAACTTTGTGAAGTCTGGAGTCCTGTTCTCTCCTGCGCACATGAGAGAAGTGTAAAGAAACGCCCAAACCAAACTCCATTCAGAAATCGCGCAGTTTAATGTTCCCTGCATGTCGGTAAGCATACAGACCTGTCTAACAAAAACTTAAGAAATTCAGAGAAACAACAGGACCGACTCTTCAGTTCGGCATGACCACTATATTGCAGTAAAATTGTGCCATACATTTACAGCTTCAATTTCTTACTTAACCCACTTTAACACCGCGCTGGGTGTCTGTAGAGTAACGTAAATCCAACCTGAAAAACGGGAGTTTTACTGAAGCAGGACGCTGCTTGTATATTTATTTATTTGCCGAATGTATCAGAACAATATACTGACTGGTGTCATGTCTCTAACATTTAAATTGCATACGTTTTCAAATCTCAAAATGAGACATAAAAACTCAGATTGTTAGTGGAGTTTTGTTTGACACGAGGAGCGCTCTGATCTGGGTCAAAGTTCTCCGGGGCAGAGGTCACGAACAACGAAGCTACTGAAAGCAGAAGAACTCTGAACTACTGACCGACTTCTAACTGATCACAGTACTGACGGATTAGCTGGTCAGTCAGTTAGTTAGCCTGTTAGCCAGTTAGCGGCTCACCTCTCCTCAGAGCCACGGTGCGGACTGTGTGCGGGATTTTGGTGCAGTTGAGTAGGATGTGCACCGCCCGGCAGGGCTGCGACAAAAGGTCCAGATACACCTCCACCAACCGGCGCGTTGCCATGGAGACTTAAGTCGTTTTTAACGGTTAAAAACGGTGAACTAAACAACAGAAGATAAGATAAACAGCTGTCCTTCCTCCTCTGTCTGTGCGCGGCTCCAGCTGCGCCCCCTGCTGGCGCTTCCGCGCAGTGCAGCGGTCCCTGATCCAGACTCGAGACTCTGTGCGGGTTTTGGTCTGTTAGTCAACCCTCCTTATTTGAAGAAACCAGAACCCTGCTGAGCAGCACGTGCTGTGGATCAGTTAGATACCAGCTCGCCTGCACTTTATATTCACTCCATCAACACAGCGTTCACTCTGAACTTCAGTCACATGCAAGACAGGTATCAACATGGGAAATATACATTTATATATTTATATGAATAGTTTGATCCAGATCAGTGTTAGCTGTCTGGTACTCTTTATCATGATTGTACCTGCTCACTGTAACCTTCATGCCTTTTTAAAAAGTATAAAAATAGACAACAGCGTAGCCTCCAAGAACATCATCCTTCATGTGTCCACACTGAACTCTAACATCAATTAATCAATGACACACAGATCAATTCATCAAACTTGCTGTTGACGATGCTTAGTTTTTTTATTTTTCTATGACAAAAGTGACCAGGGACATACTGTAGCTAGTGCATGCTGGGTATTCTTTGACACGTTTACATTGTGGATACAACTTGTCATGTGCAATAAGAACATGACTTTGTTCCAAAGAAAACATCTCAAGTTTCATCCAATCAAACGTTTCTGTGACAAACTGACAGGATTCACAAAGCACGTCTTTGTTGTCTGCAGGTTAGTTCACCTGGTTAGTTCACCTGGTTAGATGCCTTCATGTAAACACACTGAGACCAGAGTCCTGTACTGTAGAGCAGAGTAACCCTGAGATGGTCTGCAGGCTCCACCAATCAGACGCCAGTGTTCAGGTTGAGGATGGAGAGCAAGCGGTTGGTGTTCAGTCTGTCTGTCTCTCATCATGTCGTCCTCTCAGCTGCTCCTCTGCTGTCTCACTGCTCTGTCTCTCATCTGTCTGGAAGGTAAGACAGGTGCAGCGCACCTTCACTGTACCTGCTTTAATCTCCTCTGTTCTGTTCCTTTGATTATCTGTGATTTTAATCTGCTGTCGTCAGAAAAGATCAGAAATATTAATTTAGTTTCTCTGAGAATAAATCTGTACATCAACAGCTGATTGATATTTAAATAAAACTTTATTGTCTGTCACAAAGTAACAGAATTGTTCCTTTGACAAGACAAAACAATAAAACACACACACATGTTTAAAATTATGTTTGATTGACAGTTATAGGGTGTGTGTTTGCAGTGTGTCTACAGTTGATTATCAGTGATCAGTAATAATATTGATCAGCTGTTTGTACAGAGAGCCTGTGTGGCTGTAACTGTGACTGTAGTTTGTGACCTGCAGCTGTTCTCAGTCCAAATGTTAATGGGATTCAGTGTTAGCATCAACGGCTAACAGAGTTGCAGGCTGCAGAGCGTTGACCTCTGACCTTTACAGACCTGTTTGACTCTAAAGGTCACATTCTGCTCCACATGAACTACTTCATGTGTCATATTTATTATGTAGTGTATTTATTTAGATATATTTTGCGTCTGTGTCTCTGGGAGTCGTGTTCGACCCCTCAGCAGGTCTGAGTCCTGCAGAGTAGAAACAAATAGAAAATGACCAAAGACAGAAGGGGCCATTTTATTACGAGGCTTGTCCTTCCAGAACGACCCGGGTGGATCTGATCAGCTGTGTCCTGACAGGACGTCCACGTGTCCTCTGGAAGAAGAGTATGTAAAATAAAGATATACAGTGTTACAGTAAATTATGCTGCATCTTCATTTTTTATTTTAGATTGTATTTCCAGCGCTTCATCAGTAACCTCAGGATTTCTAAAATGCTGAGCCGTGCAGATTTACAAATGGTACATACAAACCAGGAGCCTCAGGGCAGTCTGAAAACCATCTACCTTTACAGCCTTTCAAACCCGGTGAAAATCAATTTCATCAGTATGTCGAACTTTACACAAAGGGCTTTTAGTTTGAAAGTCTGCTCACAACAGCACTGATGTGTGTGTGTGTCAGGAGTGTTTTGGTTGTAATGTAGGTGGTGGGCGTGGCCAGGGGCGGGGCTACGTGGAGCTGGGCTGCAGCCAACCAGAAATCATCAACTGTAGTCGAACAGAGAGAGGATTCAAACTACGATACTGCATCAGCACATACAGCAGTCAGTACCTGTCTGTCTGACTGTCTGCCTAACTGTCTGTCTGTCTCCTGATGATTTAACCCACCCCCCCCGTAGAGTCCCTGGACCTGGTCTTGTCTCGGGGTTGTGCGACGTCTCGTCACTGTCAGCAAACGGAGCTTCCTGGAGTCTCGGTCGCCTGCTGTGATTGGTCGCTGTGTAATGGTGGGTGGCAGTGGGCGGGGTCAGTCGCTGCTGTCATGATCAGCTTCATCACCAGCTGCTGGTTTCCTCTGCAGGGACTCCCAGCGCACTGAGAACTGATCCAGATCAGGACTGGACCACAGCAGTTATCTGTTGATTCTGAGCTGCTGAAGCTGAGACCGGTGAGAGCTTCTTCCTGTTGACTTCGTCCGTACAGTTTGTTTATTTATCTGCTGAAGGAGGAAGTTTCTCTGAGCTCACCTTAAATCTCAGTTTAACACCTGGAGGTTTGGGCCAATCAGGGTCCAGTATGAAACTAGTGTAATAGGGACACTTGAAGCCTCCAGGTCACAAATACTGAGGACTTTAATTACAATAACTCTGATATGACCTGAACACAGCGTGAGGGGCTAAGACCCCAACCATGAAGCACACTGTCCTCTCCTGTGATGCTGTATCAACAACAACAGTAATAACTATGAGATGGGTTGCCATGGCGTCCTGATTGGTTGTTGCGGTTCAGGTTCATATTTGATGCTTGATGATGTGAAAGTTGTTTTTCTAATAAACATCATTCTGATAGTTTGCAGGGAGTCATCTTTATTCTTTTGCATGATTTTATTTTCCTGTTTAAAAGAAGACAAACATATTAATATTTATCAATACAGAGTCTCTTGTACACTGATCAGACTGACCTCGTGCCCTCATGGACTCATGGACTATATATTATATTTGTATATTGTTCTATTTATGTATATTTATATACAGTCTGTACTTTCCTCAGTAAAACAGCCCTCTGTAAAGTGAAACCGCGCTCTTCTTGTATTTATTTATTTATTTTTACCTTCTTCACTCGCCGTATGACTAAACTTTCTGTCACGCATGCGTAGAAGCAGCTACGTGCTCTCCAGCACATTCTGGTTCTGTAGTTAACCGAAGCTAACAAGCTATTCTCCGTCTGCTGCTGTAACGGTCTGATCCAGCACAGAGTCTGGCTCTATACAGACCCGGTTCAGGCCGTTAACAGGGTACCGGTTCTGACCCGGAACCTGCGCTTACAGCAGAGGCTACAGTTAGCGCTGTTAGCATCGGCAGCTAGCTTTAGCTTCTCTCCAGCAGCAGAGAATCAAAACAGAGCTAACAGAAGCTAGCTGAAGCTATCGCTGGCTAGCAGCCTGAGAACTGAACAACATGGCGACAGAGGAGAAGAAACCAGAGACAGAGAACACCAAACAGCCTTCATCCTCCTCAGGATCCGGCAGTAAGGTGAGTCAGCCGGACTGACGGTGGCTCAGACACCGGGACAGCTGGTCCGGTGAGCCGGTGACCGGTCAGTTAGCTGGTCAGTTAGCTCTTCTATGGCTGATCAGTGTGTTCATGTGTAACATTCTGTACAGTGTACAGCAGTACTTCATCTAAACCTGATTAATAATCTGTATCAGCTGCTGATAGTAGATCTATTTTATTATTGATGAATCAGGTGATACTTCCACCTTTAGCTGCCTCCTGTTTGAACACAGAACAACGATTTCTCAAATCTAAATGTAAAAATTGTTTCTGTGGTCTCTGGGTTAAAGGACACGTTCACATGTAGTCTGTGTTAAAACAGGAGTCCACATGAACACTGGACCAGGTTTTTCTTGCTGTAGTCGCTCCTCCTGTTCATACTGGACATTAAAACATCTTCATGTGGCTCCAGTGGCAGTGATGAAGACAGATCCACCGTCAAAGAATATAAGTATAATAAATATATATTCTGAAGTGAATCTGCCACTTCAACACATCAGGTGTTTTCAGTCCAACATGTCCTCCCTGTGCTGCTCCACCAGGAAACACCGTCGTCTTGGAAGACCTCCACTTTAGTCAACTAACCTCGTCTGCATGAAACGAGGACTGTGGATCTGTCCTACAGCAGTCTGTGTGAACAGGAGGACTGTTTACAGAGCTGAGACCTGTTTCAGTGTTCATGTCAGCATCATATTAGATAGACGTGAACAAGTGTAGTTCAGGTGGGAAAAGTCCAAGTCCAGTGGTTTTTGATCTAGATCTGGTCTGATGTGGTCTGGGTGGAGAGAGGAAGACAGTAATCTGGATAATATTCTCAGTAAAACTCCACCGACACGCCTGCTGACAGGATCAGTTCTTGATGAGCTGGATGGAGATCAGAGATCCCACGTTGTTAATCCTTCAGGTGAGGTTAGTGTCAGTCTGCTGTAGCTCTCAGGTAATAATCAGGTGTGTCAGTGGTAACTTGTGTGTGTTTCCAGTCCAATCCGGCCAAACCAAACTACACCGTGAAGTTCACGCTGGCCGGACACACCAAGGCCGTCTCTTCTGTCAAATTCAGCCCCAACGGAGAGTGGCTTGCCAGCTCCTGTGAGGACCGCACACACACACACACACACACACACACACACACACACACGCACTCACTCCTCCAGTCAGCAGAAACTGGTGAAGTTTGTAAATGAGAGCAGCAGAACGCTGTCAGTAACCATGGTAACGTCTCTGTGCAGCTGCTGATAAGCTGATAAAGATCTGGGGAGCGTTCGACGGGAAGTTTGAGAAATCCATTGTCGGACACAAACTGGTGAGACGCCTCAGTCCTGATCCTGCTCTGAACCCAGTCTGGATTTAGACTGGTCCTGGTTCTGATCCTGATCCTGTGTGTGTGTGTGTGTGTGTGTGTGTAGGGGATATCTGATGTCTCCTGGTCTTCAGACTCCAACTTGCTGGTTTCTGCCTCCGACGACAAAACACTCAAAATCTGGGACAACAACTCTGTAAGACACACACACACACACACACTCTGAACATTGTGTATGACTTTTTTTCTATCTTTAATCAAGAGCGTGGTCTTTCAGTTTGAGAGCATGATTTATTGATTTCATGTTCAGATTTTGTAATACTCTCCCTCAAAACGCTGCTCTCGCACTCAGGCTGCTTCTGTGCGCTCGTGAAACGTCTGCTCTTGGATTGTTTTGTGCAACAAGCCTGTCAAAATCCCCCAACCAATAGAATGCCAGCAGTAGTGGTAACCCAGGAAACGATTGCTGCCTCGTTGCGGGTGCGCTCGCTTTACTTCTTACAGCATCCCGCACGGGCGGTTACTCTTTAACCGGCTTCATCCACTCCCGCCCTCCACAGCTTTATTATATGTACAGTTAATATATATAGCAGCGCCCGTACTGTTTATCTTACTATAATAGCTACATGTAATAGCAGCCGTATAGCACACCGACGGGAGGCCGGTGAGAGGAAAATTACGTCACCTTCATGACCCAGGAGCGGGAGTCTAGCAGATCGCTGGACAACATGGATTATACTTATTTCGGCATTGTCCTTATGCAGAAACTATGGGAAGATATTACATTAGTCATCACTGATAATAAGTCTCTGAGTTGTTATTCATATTTTTGGAACATGTACTATTTGGTTTCAACATTTTTGGTTAAAAAACATAATAATCACAATGTATTTAATTATAATATTGGAGAAATAGCATATCCATGAATCAAATTCACAAACCCTAATTTATATTAATCATTAATAAAACCAGACATTACACTGACACAATCTCCTGTTCATTCAGTATGAAGGCTGTGAAAATGATTGAAATGTGCTATTAATTGATGTTTCCATGTTAAGACATCGCCCTGGTCTGTTACTGTTAATGACCTATTTCTCTAAAAAAAAAGAAAAATGCAGCTATTAGAGTCAAATAAAGAGTAGGGGTGTTGGTGTATATATTAACTGCAGGTCCGGCCCAAGCCTTCATGGGGCCCTAAACAGAATTTGATTTGGGGGCCCCCCCACTGCCTCAGCGCTGCCAATACTATTTGCTATTGTTAATGCTTGATCACTGATTCGCACACATTCTGTAAATCTAACACACCCATTATACATTTTATTAGTTGTAGCTGTGTTGCTTACATTATACCGATGTCAGCCTGGCATGTTTTTACCCTTCTATGGTTTTTAATCTTAAAAGGTAGCAAACTCACAGTAGTGGTCTGGTGTAAATTTGCACTGGAATATTCAAAGTGATACAGTACAAAGTGGCATACTGAACGTGGTGTAGTGAAGAGTAACAAAATAAAACAGCAGACAATGCCTTTACTGTAAACAAGTTGCCCACTTGAATTGCCTTTGGTTTAAAACAATTTCAACCTGCAAAAGTGCAGAACAACAATCAACTACAATTTAAATAAAATAACTTAGATAAACAGTGTACGACTTAGAATCTGTGTTTCCTGCTTTTCTGGAGGCAAAGTGCTTAATGACATCACTGTAAGAGATCTGACGGCCATCTTTGTTGTTGGTAGTCCACTCAGTCTTTCTTGTGCCATAGAAGATCTCAAGTAGTTCTTGATCAATTTGAGCTTAGAAAAGCTCCGCCCTGCAGACGCAACAGTCACAGACTCTCCCTGTGACTGTAGTCTGTGACTGTAGTCTGAGACTAGTCGGACAGCACAGATGACCACTCAGCTGGGTCACCTGGAGGAGCTGCTGATCCATGGTGCAGGCTGGAAGTTGCAGAGGGAGTAGATGTGACATCGATCTCGGTGACCACAGATGTTGAAGGACCTTTAGGGAAATTAAAAGAATAATTAAAATACAGAATTTTCATGTCAGGATATTCTACAGTAAACTGAGCAAATAAAAAGGCTGCTGTGCTGTTAACTTACCAGCCACATCAGCTGAGGTTGGAACAGACACAGAGGAGACAGCAGGATCAGTGGATGCAGGTGCAGGTACGTACTCCTCACCTGCAGAGAAGGATGGACCTAAGATGAAAAAACTAATAATCACAAAATGCTACTGTTATCAGCATCAAGCTCAGTAACGTTATACAAAAAAAAAGTTAGCTTGCTTTTATTTCAAACCAACTATGAATAGCTAGTTATCTGCCAGTTAAAATGAAAATTTGTCCAGCTAGCTAGTTAGCTACTTTGCTATTATACATACAGCTAGGTGGATTAAGATGTCAAGGCTATTTAGGGATGTTTATTCAAACGTTAACTTTCCTAAGACAAGATATGCTACCTAGGCTATGTTGTTAACTAACTAGCTAGCTAACGTTAGCTTACGAAAATAGCCTAACTAACGTTAGCATATCTTGTCTTAGGAAAGTTCCCTAAACGTCCCTAAATCTCCTTGACATCTTAATCCACCTAGTTGTATTTAGTCATGCAAACAAACCTGTATCTTGCTGTTTTTTCTCATCTTCTGTTTTCTTCTTCTTTCTTTCCTCTGCTCCAGAAGAATTTGTCCTTCTTGCAAATTACTTCTTTGCTGCTTTCTCTGTTGACTAGGACAGGACTGTCTGACTGACTGCGCTTGCATCAAAATGCAGTTAACGTCCTGTACAGTGCGCATGAACGTGACACCAGCTCTGACAGAGGCAGCAGGATTAAACCACTAATATTTGCTAGCCAGCCCTTTAACATAATATTGCGTTTTTGTATGATTACCATTGACATAATATACCAGTATCACAAAAAAAATCAAGCTCTCTTGTGGGACAACGGGGCCCTAAGCAGGCGCTTAGTTCGCTTATGCCTCAGGCCGGCTTTGATTAACTGTACATATAATAAAGCCGTGGAGGGCGGGAGTGGATGAAGCCGGTTAAAGAGTAACCGCCCGTGCGGGATGCTGTAAGAAGTAAAGCAAACACGCCTGCAACGAGGCAGCAATCGTTTCCTGGGTTACCACTACTGCTGGCATTCTATTGGTTGGGGGATTTTGACAGGCTTGTTGCACAAAACAATCCAAGAGCAGACGTTTCACGAGCGCACAGAAGCAGCCTGAGTGCGAGAGCAGCGTTTTGAGGGAGAGTATTACAAAATCTGAACATGAAATCAATAAATCATGCTCTCAAACTGAAAGACCACGCTCTTGATTAAAGATAGAAAAAAAGCCCCATAATTGTGTCATTGCAGTGTGAACCGAGCTCTCTGATTGGTTACTCCTTCAGAGCTTCAGTGAGTCTCTAACATGTTGAGACTTTCCATCAGTCTGGACCATGGATGTATTATAAGACCTGGATACGGCACCCCACTCGCAGTATTGCAGCGAAAAATTCCCCTGCGGCCCAAAAAGCATTTTCCCCATAGACCTCTGTTATAAAAGAGACGTCTGTCAAACTGTGGCCAGGACGCCTCCACCTGCAGACAAGCTCCATTATGACTCTTTCTGTTATGAATGTTTGATCCATGGAGCTTTTATATTTGTAAAACTTTCCTCGAGCCGAGAAAAGAGATTTTAAAATCTGTGACGTCATCACAGTGTAAAGTCTGTGGGCCAGCGGGGGGGAAACACTACTGCGCATATTCAGTGTGCAGCAAAACCCTTCTTCGGCGTATACGCCAGGCGAGCGATTCTCATCGGACTGAATAGGCGCCATCTTTGGGTCCAGATCCAGTTCTTATAATACATCCATGGTCTGGAGACTAAACAGGAAGTTTAATGAGATGAGCAGTGAGTGAATGAGCTGTCAGCAGCTCCTGTCTGCAGTGGATCATGCTCTTTGTTCTTTCTGGACGTTTCTTCCTCAGTGATGATGATGATGTCAGTCACTTGTTGCGCCGACTCTAATGGAAGTGTGTGTGTGTGTGTGTGTGTGTCTTCAGGGGAAGTGTCTGAAGACTCTGAAGGGACACAGTAACTACGTCTTCTGCTGTAACTTCAACCCTCAGTCCAACCTGGTGGTGTCTGGATCGGTACGCTGCTTCACCACAGCACAACACCAACACCGCCTCCTGTAGTACACTAAACCAGCCTGTGTGTGTGTGTGTCTGCAGTTTGATGAGAGCGTTCGTATCTGGGATGTGAAGACAGGAAAATGTCTGAAGACTCTGCCGGCTCACTCCGACCCCGTCTCTGCTGTAAGTCCTGACCTCTGACCCTGCTTTAAGGCCATGTGCCCACTTGACGTGGTTTAGGAAAAAGACATTTCCTGGAGCTGACTCCACTCTCTATAGTGATCACCCAGCAGAGGCCCTGACCCCTGACCCCTGACCCCTGATCAGGTCTTTGTGTGTTTCAGGTTCACTTCAACAGAGACGGCTCGCTCATCGTCTCCAGCAGCTACGACGGCCTCTGGTACAACTACACACACACACTCTCACACACACTCACACACACACACACACACACACACACACACACACACACACACACACACACTCACACTCTCTCACACACACACACTCACACACTCTCTCACACACACTCACACACACACTCACACTCACACACTCA
>VMKM01004440.1:0-16925 GCA_008360985.2 Macquaria ambigua | reverse complement strand
GCCCTGAGATAACTTTGTTATGATATGGCGATATATAAATAAAACTGAATTGAATTGAATTGAATTGACAATGGCTGCAATACATGGCTAACGTGCGAGTGACAAACTAATTGAGCTAAGCTAGCAGCTACAGGCTGACAAAATAATATGTATTTGTTTAATCCATTACAACAGCACAGATCGTTAAACAAAAGCAATCTACATGCACCTGCTCAAACATAACATTGTTACTATCACTAAGACGGAAGTTATGTGCAAGGCCGCATTAAAGTACACCCCCCCCCCCAGCACCATCACAATAAACTATTGCCCTGTCCAACCTCCACAAACATCAGCCATGCTTCATATGCATACAATAATCATGGCCGCTGTTTAATTTTATCATAATCATTATAAGACCATATACAGTACATATATGATACAGTCAGTGTGCGAAATACTCTGTGACAATCGGGGGGTCTCATTGCATGGCCAGCAAAAAGAAAATGTGTGTGTGTGTGTGTGTGTATGTATGTACACACACACACACACACATTTTGAGACCCACTCAAAATTTGATTTTGCCGTCATCGGGGGTCCTAGTTGTTCATTAGGGGGTCCGAGACCCCCGTATTTTGCACACTGGATACAGAAATTGTGTCACCAAAACGTACAGGCCGGCTCACTGTAGGCCAATATCAATCTCTCTCACACATAATGCGCGCACACACACACACACACACACACACACACACACCAGTCGGGACTGAGTACCACACAAAGTCAAGCTTTTTCTTTCTCCCTGTGAATTTTCCCCCGATCCTCGTGGGCCCTTTCACGTCATCGGGCCGTGGGGCTTGAGCCCTGGTAAGCCTGTGCATTAAAACGGCGGTGGTTATGTGTAAAGAAACATAAATGCGTATTGAGTTTCTCCGGTCTTCTTCTCCATGGAGTTCAAAACACCCTCTCTCTGTTAACTGACTGCGGATGTTGCCAAGCTGTCACTCTGATCGAGACTGGCCAATAGAAACGTGTCTTGCGTCTTTCAGCGTAGGTCCTGCCCACGGAATTCAGCTGAACCAGAAGCAAAATTTTTGGATTTGCATTAATACACGTTTTCATCACACATTTATTTTATTTACAATAAACCATTTTTTCATTGCAGTGTTGATTATTTTGCTCTCAAACCTATTCTGTTTGATTGCATAAAAAAGACACAAAGGTACCTCCATAGGTTTTAAGAGCAGTTTTGAATTCTGTAATGGAGTCCAGTATGTGGATGTGAGGGGGAAGGGACTGCCAAAGTCTGGGTGCAGTATAAGAGAAGTATGGAATTAGATTTGTGCCAATAAAATCAAACAAAACTTTTTAAATATCAAACAAAAATAAGAATTTGAGAGAGAATAAAGCTCACTGAAGCAAACAAAATGTCATCTCAAAAGTAAAACAACTTACAACTTGCAAACAAATTACTTGTGTAATGGTGTAAACTATTGGTCTTTTACTGTTTTGAACATACAGTATGTCCTTTTGTTTACAGCTCCCTCTGCTTCTCTCTCACTGAGCAGACTTTTGCTCTCTCTGTCTCTTATGCTGCAGCTCTCTCGTTTGTGCTGCCTGACTTTTTGTTTGCAGTTCTGGCACAAACCTCTCAAGTATGCGGGATTTTTCAGGAAGCGTGCCCATTGGCAAATGGGTTTTTGAGTGACAGCTCAGTGCCCCGGACGTTGTTCAGGGCAGCAATATTTGGTTTTGGCGGACACGGACATCCCAGCGGCTCTAGCTAACGTTCCTGGATTCCTAAAAGATTAATAAAGTGTAAGTATTGATCATATATGTTGTCTGTGCTGAACTAAAGTTTTTTTGTTTTGTTGTGTTACGTTAGACGTTAAGCTAAACTTTGCTATAAGTTAACTTTTACCTAATTAACATTAGCTAACTTGCTATCTATAACGATTGCTAGTTATTGCAGTACTACAGTTACAACTACTACATTATTAGTTCTGCAGCTGCTACTATTCCTATTACTGTTACTAGTACAGTACTACTGCTATTTCATATCTGAGCTTGGGCTTGCAGGCTACACATTTAGAACAGAAAGCCTGTATTAAAAATTGGAGGTGAGGAGTAATGACGTGGGCATCTACAGGGCAGGGAGGGTCTAAACAAATATGCTATTGATTGCATTATGGGAAATGTAGGATCTAAAGTGCAACGCTAAATCATTGGAATACTCCTTTTAAGGTTTCACACTGCAAACTATCATAGCAAGTGATGTGAGTGATTTGTTTTTCAACTATTTCAGTTATTTTTGGTGCTACTTGACATTATCTTGTTTCCCTTGCTCCAGCTACCTGTTGCATAATAAATATTCGTCCAGTAAATACTTGATTTTGCTATGCTACATGATTGTAGCATCAAATGATCTCTGGATGAACTGTGGAGTGCTTTTTGTCTTTTTTTGGCTTTTTGTGGATTTATTCATTAACAGCACTTGCTACTGAAATCCTGCTGAATATATAGCATTGAAATACTTTACTTTGAAAACCATCTATTTGAATTTATGTGGTTTGAATATAGTTCTTTGAATATTGGACACTCGAGATTTCTATCTGAATTTGTGAATTGAAATAACAATACTTGAAATAACTTATTACGGCGGCGGCTCAGATTTCTCATAATGGTAGGGTTATGGTTAGTTCAAGAAATCTATAAGAACTATATATATCTATAGAAGAATTCATGAGGTACTTTTCTCCTTACTGGTATAAATGGCACGTCTTGGAAGAGCTCCTGAATGAAGCGGCGTGCAGGCAGGCGGAACATGCAGTGAGCCAGCAGGCAGGACACCTCTGAATATAGACAGATGTCATCAAACGCATAGGGGAACTTCTCCTTGATCCTACCGACAAAACACATTTACCCAACACATCAGAAAGGCTGGATAGATGTAAGCAATGTGCTGTTAACAGAGCAGTTTTGTTAAGCTCAAAGACAGCTTCAGCCTCACGTTAACAGGCTGGTCTCATGGTTTTTGGTCCCCACAGAGGAGCTGAGATTGATGACCAGACGAAGCACCTCCTTCCTCAGCAGGACCCTGCCAGCCGGAGCGTCTTCTAGGATGGACTTCACCCCTGCCAAGGTACAGAGAGAAAATGAAATGATTTGGAACCAGAGATGGAAGTCAAAAGAATACGCAAAAATGTGAAGGACAAAAAATATACATTTTAGATCAACAAGTTTATTTTTATAATACAACACCAATATTCAGAGAGCCTCATTCACCAATAAAGAATACATTTATTTATTGTTAACTTGTTTGTAATAACCTCCCGTTTCTTTTTTTGTAATATACAGACTAATTAACACCAAACCTTATGTCCTTATTGACAGGAAGCATGTAGCATTTAAAGGCTACAAAAACTATTAGAATTAATGCTTACCATTGAACTCCACTGTTTAGAAAGGTTTCAAGTATTTTACAATAAACTGTGTAACAGCCCTGTGTAACAACCCCTCTCCTCTGGGGGGGCTAGTTGGTCTCAGCCTCCAAGTCTGGAGTTCAACTAATAAACCCTTTTCACGGCCTCTCTACCATTAAGTGGCCCAGTAAGCCATGTCAGTGAGTGACCATGCCTAAAATCATAAGTCAACAATGACTTTTGGGACATGAACATCGGTCTCTTGGGTGAATGTCCTGGGTTTGACTCATGCATCCATCCATCCACCCCGACCTCCCTGCTAGGTGGACTTTGTTGCTCTTTATAGTACGGCACCTGACTTCCTAAAGCCTTCTGACAGAAAGCCCTGAAGGCAAACCTCACCCATGTGCCGTTTTTCCTCCTTTGACAAGTCAAAATGTCTGCTGTGAAAAGGGTCTTTTCTAAGATACGTGGCTAATTAGGCTAATTAGGCTCAACCGGTGCATTTATGCAAGTACATATGTGTGCTTGTTCAAAAGGTGTTTGATAAATTGCTCGTACTGTTTCACATACTGACACATTTTATTGCACTTCTGCATAATGAGAATTAATCCTGATATAGGATTTTTGAGGCCAATACTGATGTTAATATTTAGGAGTTAAAAACATGTGATAATGATATGTTGGCCAATATTAATTTTCTTTACACAACCCATAACATAAACATTTTTTATTATATATATATTGGCCAACATATGGACAATATATATATTTTGTTTAACAATTGCAACAAAAAATGTACAGGGCAGGACATTTTACAGTAATAACTGGTGGACAAACTATAGAATTGTGACACAGTTTCAAAACATATCTTTGTCATTTCTGTAGTTTGAGCTAATATCAGCCGATAAATCGACTAACAAGTATTGTTGTAGTCAGCTCAAGTAAAATACAACCTAAAGTCAGTTTAATTCACTCCACTGCGGCCTCTACTCTGAAGTTACCCTAGTCATGTTTTCATCCAAATGTAGCACAAATTTTAACCATATTTCCAGAAAATCAACACAGAAGACACAATGACATGAAGTCATTAAAAGAGCTTCAGTCAAAGCTCAAACAGTGATAAAACCATGTGGAAAACATGATGGAAATATGACCTGATGTTTGTTTCATGTATTAATGTGAGGAAGGTTACAGCCTCCTCATCTCTCCACACAGATCTGATGTTTTCATCTGCCGCTATTTTCTGTCTCTCCAGTGGAAGTTTGAGGGATGTTTAAGTCACGTGCTTCATGTACGTCATCATTTATTCACCAAGTCTGTTTCCATTGCACTTTGTCGCCTTTCACTTTCATCGATACACCAACTTTTCCACCACCACCACCACTTTTTTGCAATATTCTTACAGTTTTTTTTCTAATTTTCGATGTTTGTTTTTTAATGCACAAATTGAAAATGCACATAAAACAGATGGATAGTAATGCACTTACCGCTCAGAACCGGGTTTGGCGTCTCTAGTCCACAGTCATGCTCCTCATCGTCCAATAATATATCAGCTACAAATTTCAAATGCAAAAGGTAAATTAAAACTCTGTCGAGCACCTACCCAAAAGAAGTTCTGTGCTGCGACCACTACTCCCTGATCCCTGGGACACAGTGTCGCTGCATCCAGACACCCCAGACAGCTTGGCTTGGACCATGACCTCCAGATGGTTTGCTGGAGGTGGACTGCACCGCTCTGAGAATGGGGGCGCCTCTGTTAGATCTGAAGAATAGAACGAAAAAGAGTTCCACTATGGGACAAAATATGAAACCTTTGGGGACAAAATGGCTTTACGAGGCAGCTCATTCCAATAAATGTGTTGTCGCCATGAACAGCTATCCATTGTGTGTTAAACTGTGGATCTCACCGGGGTTGCTGTTTTGAGAGTTGAAGCCAAGCACAGACAGTCCAGCACAGTACAGGCAGTTGTTATTTGTGTGCTCTTGGAGACCGGTCTCATCTGAGTCCAGCATCTGCTGCTGTTCTGCCCGGCTCACAGCCATCAGCTCTGTGATACTGAGCTGAGAGTGAAACCTTGCTGCCTGACATCCATCACTGGGGCCTGAGGGCACACACAACAGACACTAAAAAGATGCTTAAATCAGTATAGGCTATTTGAAGTGCCATCTCATGCAGATGTTCTGCAGAATAACAGAACAAAAGCTTGCAGCTAATCAATGTGATCAGCCATCTTGCTCCTACTGATTACTTCTGTTGTGCATTGTGCAATGCCTTCTGTTGATGATGCATCCTTGATTACAGTGGTTCCGCTCATAACCCATGGAAATGCGGGCTGGTTCACTAGATAGCACCAAGGTCCCAAGAATCAGGAAAGGAACCAGTTCAGGAACCAGCTTTTGGTGGAAAGAGGAAAGAGGGCATGGGCGATGCGCCCCAAATGTCTTGCCTTTTGTGAAGACGAATTACAAGATAACACCGCCCGGGTCCTGCACCGTGCACTTGCGGGTCGAAATCGATTTTGTTAATAGATTAATTTTTCTCCCCCACTCCAATCATAAAGTATGGGAACTTGATACGATGGAGTATATCACATCTGCACTATGGCCTCAAAAGCCCAAATGTATAAAGAGTTGGAGTCCTCACTTCGTTCACTTCATGTTCAATAGTGAAATTAAACTGCACTGTGTAAGATGCTGAAATCAAAACAAAATGTAAGCTAAAACAAATGGTAAAGCTGTTGATAGGGATCACCAAACATGCTGTGATCTAACTGTAAAGTGTTGAAAGTGTCCTGTTTCTTCAAAATTCTCACCATCAGAGTCTCCAGAGAAGAATTTAGCAGAGTGGTCCTCAGAGGGCGGGCTCATCCTCTTCTGGAAATATGGAGTTTCTTTAATCTAAAAGGAATCCAAAGAACAAAAGTCCCATCCCACTCAGTTCAGGTTTACAGAAGATCTCAGAGGAGAACAGAGATGTGTTTTCTTAACAAAATGCATTCTTATAGATTATTCGGCTTACCTGGAACATGTTGTTGATATTGATAGGCAAAGTGAGGCCTATGTAGTCATCAGAAGAGCCAAAGGTAGCAGTGGACACTATGGAGCGTACAGAAGAGGAGCGCTGCAGTGTGGTTTGGTTGATTGGGCTCAGCAGGTCTTCCTTATCCAGAGAGGCAAAGCTCAGAGCTTTCAGAAATCTGAAGACAGAGGGACACCAGGACAAAGGCAGATAAAGTATGTTTTAATTCCTCCTGTCCATGCCTTATTTGCCATGACCAGCTTGTTTCACGTGATCAGTTACGTGCAGTGGGTGTTATCCACTTCATCAGCTATGTTCCAGATGTACTAAACACATCCATCAAACTAATTAATTCTATTTTCTTGAGATTTTCTGATGATAAATTGTGTGAGTTCACTTAGCTGAAAGAGCTTGACCTGAGTTAACTAAAACAGTCCACTTAAATGGTATTTTAGACAACAACACTTTGACAGAGTCACTTTGTAATAAAAGAGAGGTTGAGACAGAATCTCACTTCTTACTATACTGAGAGAAATATAAGGATCTGGGAGAGGTTTTCCTTATAAATAATATGTCTCCTGAATTTACCCATCTCCCCAGTCCTCAAAAACAGCCCTACCTATATGGGGAGAAAAGTCAGTGTGCAGTATTAGCTGCAAAGTATGTCGACTGTTGTCATACACTAAGGGAAACAAGCTCTGTAGTAGTGAGTGATTACATCTGTATAAAAGTATTACAACTGCCCATGTTTTTTTAATTATTATTATTTATGTTATTTAATGCCTTTATTATATTGTATTTCTGTACTGCTTTGGCAATATAGATTCCTGATCTGCCATGCCAATAAAGCTCATTTAAATTTAAATTATAGTATGGTTAAAACCAACTGCTTTGGGTCTGGGTGACTAGGGTCAGATGAAGCACCTCTTCAATAAACAGTTGGCAAATGAGGAAGAAGAATAGGGTAGTTGATGAAAAAGTAGGGTTATGCCTAAAGGCTCAGGAAATGTCCAGAAGGCTGCCAACTCACTGCAACACAGCCATCTTTGAGTTAGAGTTGCCAAGTGTGAGGAGATGCTGGTTACAGAGGTTTGTTCCAAACCCATTGTTCCCATTTCTATTTTTTTTCTAACAATCTCCTCAGTGTTACTCAACACAGAAACAGGGGACTCAATCGATCAATAGATTGATAGATATTTTATTTATCCCGGGGGAAAATTCTCGTGTCACAGCAGTAATACACAAACGAACCACACGAGAATAGTGCTAAACATAATACTTAAAAAAGTATAAAAGCATGCCCTAAACATGTAATAAATAAATATGTAAAAAGATGTATTGCACTTTAAGTCCAGTAATTGTAATTCCAGTTAGAGTCCAGTAGGAGCTCACTGGTGTCTACTCTGCGACACAGCGAGGATGAGTTAAAAAGTTTATGGCGACCGGCAGGAATGATCTCCCATGCCACTTGATGGAACACCTTGGGGGTATGAGTCTTTGGCTGAAGACGCTCCTCTTCTCAGCCAGCATGTCATGGAGGGGGTGGGAGACATTGTTCAGGATGCTATCCAACTTGGACAGCATCCTCTTCTCCAGCACCGCCTCCGGAGAGTGCTGTAGTGATCCTGTAGGTGTATGTTATGGACACCAGTTTGAATTATTTCACCTTTGTTTTCTTAGAAATCATGTTTTTTTCTGTCATATTGGCTTGGAGATTGGATTTAAATGCTACAATACCCATGAGCGTCAGCCGCCATTGCTATGGTGAAGAAGCCAGTGAGAGGTATGAATCAGAGCTGTAGCAAATTCAAAGCGCTTGGCCATTGAATTTGTAAAGAAAACATGGTTTCATAGTTGCCGAATTCACCAAAAATTGATCTAAACTGCAGATTGTATTTTCAGTTTTCTCACCAATGTAATCTTTAGCTTTCACCTGCCATCAGCGGGGCAAGAAACAGAATTTTTAACTTGGTGACTGGATGTTTCTTGCCAAAATGCACCTTGAGAGATGTAGTTAATGTCTATTGACATTGTCTATGGGAAGTATTTATGTGACTTTTATTTCCAGGGGTGCCAAAATAGCTCCTCCCACTTCACAACTATGCAATTCCAGCTTTACCCCTTGCAGCAGCAGGACCAGCAGCACGGTGGCCCTGGCCCCGCTCCTGTGGTGGCAGCAGATTCTGCTTCGTGGCACCCCAGTGTGGGAGACTCTTCAGCTACAGCCTGAAAGGTGAAGGCCATGTAACCGACAAGGGCAGCCAAGCTAATCTGCTAGCATGTTTATGTTCGGCTGACCACTATTCGCTGTGCTTTTATGATGCCTATAATGTTCAGTTTTCGTTGACACTATCTTTGAGGTGTTCATTAAATTATATGTTCAATGTCACCTAAAACTGAACATTTCAAACTTTGTAAAGATAGATTTTATGGCAGTACACACCACCATTTTAATGCAAGGGCTTACTAGGGCTCAAGCCCTGGGGCCCGACAACGTGAAAGGGCCCACGAGGCTCGGGGGGGAAAAAATTCACAGGGAGAAAAAAAAGGCTTGACTTTGTGTGGTACTCTGTGTGAGAGAGATTGATATTGGCCTACAGTATTGGCCTGTACCTTTTGGTGACGTAATTTCTGTATCCAGTGTGCCAAGTGTGGGGGTCTCGGACCCCCTAATTAACAATTAGGACCACCCGAAGACGGCGAAATCAAATTTTGAGGGGGTCTCAAAATTAAGCTAACTATTTACTATTTATCTGTACTGTAAAATGTATTTTCATGTTTAAATATTGAAAGGTAAGGATCAACACAGAAAATGTGACTGATGACAGTGAACAGGCAGCTGCTGACGTGGTTACCGGTGCCGGTTGTAATTCTGCAGCGCAGTAATACTACTAATCTGAAAATTCAATTCACGTTTGGTGTGAATGTGCCATTATACAATACAGACAGTTGTGTTGTCCTCACTGATTACTTTCCTCCAGGACAAGTAGATGAGCTAGCAAGGCCAGCGAAAATGAGTATGAGCCCCCTGCCTTGCCAGTCACAGCGGTCCTTGGAGAGTCACCCACACCCGTGCTGGCAGCAGGCCCCACCCCTAGCTACACTGCCCCCAGCAGTAGGGTTGGCTCTCCTTCAACATACCCCACCCCCCTTAGGGTCGTCATCCCCTAAAATACTGTACATTCATTCAAATTTATTCCTGAGGAAATCTGAAGTGTGCTCTCATGTGTGTCTGAAAATTGCAATTGCAAACATATTAAGCAGTAAGAGCTGAGCTGAACATTTCAAAGCTTGAAAGGTGTTCCTATATTGATTACATTAAATCATCTCATGGTATAATGGTATAAAGCAGAATTGGTAATATAGTAATAGGTTTTTCATTCAGATCGCTCTGTACTACAGCACAGAGGATTTGAAAATGAAATAGTGGGTGTTTGAGGGTGTTCAGGTCCATACTGGGTTAACAGTGGTTGTATTAAAGCTGAAAGTCAACACTTTCATAGCCAATGTGACTGAGTACAAAGCCAACACAAAACTGTCCAAATACTTATCCAAATATGAGACTCATACAGGTATGATGCAGGATTAACATTGTCCTACTCTATTTTGAAATAAGTCACACATAACGCAAATTCTCATATACTTCTAACCTATAAAGGGAAGACTGCAAGACTTTAAATGGGAAAATTCTGGAGGAAGTGTTGTGTTTCATTCCTGGTAGCTTAAGATCACTCAGGGAAAAGGCAAGGGGGGCACCTGTCATGACTCTTGCTGTACTGTTGGGACTAGTGCTGTGGAATTCATACTGAATTTATCAAGACAAAAAGGAGGAAGTGTTATGTTTGGATTAACTGGGGAACAGGGGAAATTGGAAATAATTGACATTTTACGGTAGCTTTGTTACAACGAACACAGGTTTGGAGTCTTATCTTAAATAATTCTGAATTTACAGACAATAAAGAAATACTATTAAAACTATTCAAACATTACAGGTACCTTCGTGAAGTGAGTCTGGAGTCCAGACTGCCTGTATTCATGGTGATAGCATCAGTGAAGAGTATGCCTTTGGCAGGGGAGGCCAGGGACTCACTGTGGGACACAGACGGCTGGATGCGTTGGTGTTGCAGCCTCCTCAGGGTGGCGTAGCCCAGAGCGTCACGAGAACTTGTGCAGCCATTGTGGGAACTCGAATACTTCAGCGTGGAATATCCTAAAGCATATCTGGGGCTAGAATACAGGCTGCAACCAGCTACGCTGCTCAGAGCGCTCACTGAGGGAGACTTGAGGGACTGGGCTCGGCGGGGCAAGGTGTGAGAGGAGCCAGGAGGTACAAGCAGGTTGGAGCAGGACTTGGGCATTGAGAGCAGTGTAGAGCAGGGTTGGGGTGTCATTGAGTGCATGTTCTGGATGGTCTGAGCGCTTATCACAGTGTTGAGGCTGACACAGTCTGTGTCTATGGTGGAAGGCAGGGTCTCCATGGAGGGGCTGGAGCTCATGGAGCTGATGCCGCTGGTGGTGGTGGTGTCTGTGTTAAAGCTCTGGCTGCGGCTTTTAAACTGGGCTCCACTGGCTCCTGAGGGCCCGTCTTCAGCCAAACGCTCATAGCTACACTGCTCCCGCTGGGTCTCAACTGTCCGAATCCCTGACCCGTCCATTTCCCCCTCCCAAATGGTGGGTGCGCTCCCACCATTCTTTATGGCTTTATTCCCCACAAAGGGGGTGTCCGTTCCACCTGAGGGGCTTTTAGACAGATGGCCGTTGTTGTAAATAGGGAAAACATCCGCTGCTCCAAATGAGTAGCTGGTAGGTTCTGCAATAGTGCGTTTGAGCCCCTGTTTTCCTTTCAGGCCTCCCCCTTGGCCTTGGCTACTGCCTTTAGGGTAAGAGGTGGTGCGAGGCTTCTTGCCAGGGAGCGACAACGAGTGGAGAAGCCGGTTGCGGAGGTGGCAGGAGGCCAGCATGGTGAAAGGGCTTCGGTCCATCAGTTTTGGGCACATGTACAAAGAAGACTCCTTTGAGAGGCCACAGCCTTCTACCCTCTCATCATCTAGCGTATACACACCTGCAAATAACACAACAGCAGTTCGTGCAACAAAGTTATCAAAGTAATCAAATCATTCTTTATTCAGACTTTATTGGAGAGTTTGGGCTTACTGGGCTGTACGGAGTCACTCTTGCTGTTGTGCATGGAGACCGTGGACTCACTGGGGACAGAAGACAGTAGGTTGTAGGATTTGGGCTGCGGCTCCAACTCCTCCGGTACTACAGGCCACAGCATACTACGGCTATGCCTTACAGAGTCCCAGCCCTGATGCTTCAACGTGTCGCAGCCCTGCCTGGTCTTACTGATGAGGCCCAGCACATACAGACAGGTCCTGCACAGAACCCACAGAGACACCTATTAAAAATCAGAGGCAGATGACTCACACTGATGGCATCTCAGGACTTTACTACAAGGGTTGAAGGTTTTCCGTGGATTTTAAAATGACTGCTTCCCACGAATATAGAGCTTCTGCGTTTCAGCAACAAGGAAGTGCTCAGACTCCATCATTTTGTCCTTTCACTTCCTGTCTACACCAGAGGTGGGATGTGTAGGGAGACTGACATCTGTTGCTTGTGATCACCTTGCACCTGCATTTTAGCAAATATATACATCTGAGTGCTGTTTATGCGGGAGACGCTGTAGTAGGATAACAATTGTTACACTACGCTATCTTTGAGGTGGAAAAACACACTGCCAGTTCTCACAGCTCTGATGGAGCTCAGGATTCATCCTGAGGACGGCTGCTATGATGCAAAGGATTTCACTGTATGAACATGAAATCTGTGTGTAACCATTTACCTGTCTGGTGTTTACAAAAACACTGAACATTGATACTGTCGCCATGCCAGTATCAGTGAATAATTCATTTAAATAAATAATAAAGTTGGAGGTGCTGTGCATAAAAAGGACACCACCTCTCTCAAATGGTCTGTAAGCTGCCAGTTGAAACCTGCTGCTGAGAAGGTGATCCAGTTATATCACCACAATAACGGCATTTTAAGGTCGGAATGTAGCTTCTACAAGTTTGGAGAAGGCATCTTTGTTTCGCACAGTGAGCGGAGTTAAAACAAAGTGAAGCAGGTTGGAAGTCCTACCCTCTGATGGACAGAACCTCACAGTGGTGGGCCAGAGCCACTATGTCAGGGATCACCCCCTCCTCCAGCAACAAGTTCAGACCCCAGTTTGATGAGCCTATGTTTCCCTGTTAGAAAAGACAACTAGTGAACATCAACAGTGGATTTCCTTTTCTTAAAATAGTGTATTTCTCAAATATAAAATTTAAATAATAACAGAATTACAAATGCTGACCAAAGCCCAAAGTGCTGCCTTCAGTTGTTTGATGCCTTCCCATGTGTCCAGAGCTGGACATCGAACACTGTAGCTTAAATCAGGAACCACATTCTGCAGGAGGAAGAGGAAAGAAGAGTTAACAGACAACATATCAAAGCAACCACCACTCTATGGCATGACATCTGTGATCTTTCCATCCTTGACGCTCCTGGTCGTGAGCAGAGTAGACCCTGACAAAAGCATGCATGTCTTCTCTCATTTAAAATTATTCAAGCAAGAATTAAAGTAATGAGTGGAACCCCAAAGTGTTCAATATTAAATAAATAAAAAATACATTATGAAATAGATAAACATGAATGAATTGTGTGACATATTTAAAATAACCAACAATTTGTTAAATTATTGAAGAAATAATTAAAAATGTATTGTATACTGTAAATAACAGTTTTATTGGATATCTTTTTCATTTCAGTACAGAAATATCCTTATTCAAAAGTTTGTTTTTATTTCATAATGTCATTTTTCATAATTACACATAATTTCTTTTATGTCATTTTTCATGACAGTAGTATTGTCACCACCCTCTCACCTTTCAGCCAGTCATACAGGTATGCTCCCTGCCTCTGTTACTGTTATGCAAATCTGCATGTCGTTCACATAAATATGGTAGGATAGTACACAGACACAGCAACTAAACCTCTTTGGCTTTTAAGCCTTAATTTAGCTTAACAAGGCTTCTCATGCTCCCGCATTTGACCTTGGATTATCATCAAAGTGAAGAGCCAGTGTTAGCAATGTTAGCTAGCTCCAGTTGGCTAGAGCAACCACAGAGAAAGACTGTCTGTCTTTTTGCTCTTCACAGAGTTGTGTCTTTCTCTGAGGAACATCTTTAAAGTCTAAATGTGTTAGAAGTAACACATGCCGTTAACACAGGCTCTTCACTTTGATACTGAGCAATAAACCAAGCTCACAACCTCGCCTAGCTAGTTAGCCAGCTGGGTAGGTAGCATATGCAGCCTCGTTAAACCAAATAAATAAAAGGAGTTGATAGTTACTGTGTCTGTGTACTGTGTTTATTTACAGCAGCTAGATAGTTCATTCTGAATTACTGAATTACATTGTTGTTGCTCTAGCTATCAGGTGCTAAATGGTTAAATTTAGTAGCAGTTGTTGAGCTTTGAGTTGTGTCTTAAGCGGCAGGGGGCATGTGATCAAAGGGCGGTGACAACACCACTGTCATGAAAGCTGACATCATTAAATAAGAAGAGACTTTTGAAAAAGGGTATTTAGAAATGTCAAAATTCTATTATGAAATAAAATGAACTATAAAACTCTGAAAATAAGAATGACAATGAATGAATGTTTTAATAATTGCTTAAATTATTTCACAAATTATTGTTTCATTTCATTGTTACAATTTATTCGCTCCATAAATTTATATCCAAACATTTTTCTGAAAAGGTATGAAGACTTGGGGTAAAGACTTAGACCTTACAATTAAATTATGACAACGTAAACAAAAAGGACATACAGTGAAAACATTTTTGTACTTGTACTTTGTTCATGTTTTTTGTCTCTTTTCAGCTGCACATTCAGATCATTAAGCATCAGTCTTGTGCAAGAAACACTGGGCCCCGTGCAAGAACCACTCATACAAAAAGATTGGTTTTTGAGCTGCAGGTTCACAAAGTTTTTTGTAATACTGAATTTTCTCTTAGATCATATCAGTGTGATCTGCATCATGGCTGCCAATTTACTGAGGATCAACAACATTTGTTTTATAGATTTCTTGTATTTTCGGAATACAGTTCATACAGTTCAGTGGTGATTAGAAAAAAGCTGCCTCAGGGTCTGTATGCATGTTGCTGTCCAGGGGATCATCCTCACAGGGTACCTGGAGTGGAATGTATTCTCTTGTCCATCTCCATGACTGGGATGTCAATTTGACCTCCTCCCATTTTAATCATGGACCACTTTGATTTAGCAAGAGATTTTTCAGCATCTGACATCCTGTCAAGTCATTCCGTCTTTTATTTCTGTCACACTACAGCTCTGTGATGTCACAGCATTGGCAGCTGTAGTAATATTTACTCTTTGGGTTCCCTAATATGACTGCTGACACTGATAAGTTTGCTGATTTTTTTTACAGCAGGACTTGAAGCTGGGAGGTGAAGTTCTACTTTTTACTCTTAGGTAAAAAGAGTAAAGGTTTCATTCACTAGTTTTGTGAATGGAATTTGCCCACTACAGAGTGGAACAGATTGCTTTATATAGCAGTTTAGGGGTGCCAATTATGCTAATGATCAAATCTCACAAATGTGCATCTACTCACGAATAGGTGGTATTCATCAGGCTGAAATTATAAGCGATTTCTGACAAGTTTAGCAGTTGAGCAAAGTTTGGTGAATCCAACTTAGAACACTCGTATGAGCAAGCCTCACAGAAAAAAAGTACGAGAAGTTTAGGATAAGAAAATGTTCTTGCATGAGATCCAGTGACTGTGTCATTGTTTTCTACATGTTGCATGATTAGAAAGTCTGAGAAAGTGTTGCATTTCATGTTACAACCAATACTAGCATACGACATCAGGGCACATTCATGTTCAGCAACTACTTTCACCGAGTGTCTTGACTTATACGACTGTGACCTGGTGAGTCATAAGCTATATGTGTTTGTGATTCAGCTGTAAAAGGACACAGCGATCTCCCAGGATGTCAAACTCTAGTCTGTAGCTGAGGAGCAACAAGCAGATGAACGTACCTGGGCTTGAAGTAGCTTGCAGCCAGTCTTATCATAAACCAGTTGACCATACATGTGCACAGGAAGGTAAACATTTGGCCTCTGTAACCTGCCGTACCACACATAAGCAAATAGGTTACCACTAAGTTACCACTATGCTTTGTTGTTTACATCATAATGAAATTTGTCTTGTATATAACATTTTGATTGGATGATAGCGCAGGGAATCACCAAAGTCATTACAATTAATTCTCTGGGGACCATGACATTTTGTGCCACTTCATCCAGTAGATGTTGACATATTTCAGTGTGGACCAAAGAACAGACTGACTTTGCCATCCCCAGAGCAATGCTGCTTGCATGGCTAAAAACTGTAATAATGGCCCTTATCATGGTGGTGAAAAGGCAGGACTGGAGCATACTGTATGTAAATGTTGTGCCTCCATAATATTTATGTTTTATAGGCTGATATTAAATATGGTAAACAGCGCAGGGTGAGGCACCTTTGGTTGCTGCGGCGTACATAGTTGTCTCCATTAACAGGCTTGCGGTATGTGGTGAGGGCCTCATTAAGCTGCTCCTCTATCATGTCCACATACTTCAAGTTATACTCCTGCGGGGACACACAGGAGCATGGAACAACTATTAAAGGTTTTCTTAATGTCAGGAAAAAAAACAGAATGATGGATGTATGCTGGCTGAAATGTACCTTCTGCCATTTCTCCATCTGTTTAGTGATATATCCTCTCTCACTGAGATAGGAGAACCCTTTTGGAATAGATAAAAACCTGGTGACACCAGAAACAAGGGAAGTTGATTTGTCTAGCACCTTTCAACAACAATTCAAAGTGCTTTACATAGACATAAACAGCCATTCAGGCATGATATAATAGAAACATATGGCAATATAAAAAGACACATACGAATAGGATTTAAAGAGAGTAATATAAAAGTAAAAGATGAAATAAACAAGCTAAAACTGGATAAAACAGATAAAGCAAGAGAATAGAAAAGTTACAACTCGGCTACAGTGCAGCGCAAGATATGAAAAAAAATGTCCCAAATTTAATCTACTAAAAGGCAGTGGTAGACAGAACAGTTTAAAGTGTTGATTCAGAAGAACTGAGAGTTGGAGCAGACCTCAACTTTTCTGGGAGTTTGTTCAGATATGTGGAGCAGGAAAACTGAATGCTGCTTCTCCATATTTAGTTTTCACTAGTGTGCGAAATACTCTATGACAATCGGGGGGTCTCATGGCATGGCCGGTAAAAAAAAAAAAAAATACAGTACACACATATATACACACACACATACACACACATCAGCCATGCACCACTTTTCATTCTCAGCGGAAAAAATAAGAAATGTTATTAAAAACGTTCTCATGAGGTGACCTGCTCCGATTACAGGCAGAAATGTCTGGGCGCAC
>VMKM01004439.1:2500-16945 GCA_008360985.2 Macquaria ambigua | reverse complement strand
TAGATTTAATCAGTTTGCTCTGTGAAGTAGCTGCGAGGCCCCAGAGCCCAAAGTGAAGAAACCAACAGCCAAAATAACCAAAAACGAAGTTTACAAAGATACTAAACTAATAAAAACAGATGATTTGACGTGTTGTGTGTATGTATTTGATGCATGACTTTGATTCATTTATTCGTTCTTAAAACAAACATAGAAGCAGTACAGAACATTTTCCCAGATGTTACAGTTTCTCCAGAATAGCTCGTGAGCAGCAGGTGAAGTTAAACCTTCTGCATCCCGTCACCTTTTACAGCGCAGGTTCGGGGATGTGATGCTGCGACCGACAACACGAGAGGCGACAGTCTCAGAGATGATTAAATAAAGACTGTTTGGTAATTTATTCCAACGTGTTGCAGTGGAACATATGTCGTGAGAAAATTTGCAATTTCTCCTGAGGAGGTCTTTTGTTAGCGACTCATTAATGTACTTTAAAAATAACAAGTGAGGACGAACTGCACAGATCACTCCCATTCAGCCTCGAGCGCCTGTTTGACTCAAAGCGTTTTGTAGAGAAAAATGAGATCAGACAACAAATTTTTCTGGCATTAAAAACATCTTTTATTATTTAAATCTAGTTTGTTAAGTGGTGGATGTACTGCATTATGAAACAAACATCTTGCCTCTCAGGCTACATACAGGCTGCTACCTTATTGGTGGAGGTTGTTGGGGCTGCACCTGCAGACACGACTGAAAAACGCTCTACGAACTACAGTTTTTATATTTAATTTAGGTCCTAAAAAGACGCTGGAAGTGAACATCAGTGAAAAATAAGACCGTAAATCAAATTCTCTTTGTAGTAAAAATGCTAATACAACATTAATCTTTTAGAAATGATCAGAGGTTTACATAGCATTTCTATTTTTGGTTGTTTTGTTACCATTATTAAAGAAAACACAATAACCAATTTTAGCATTATTTACTCGATTTTGTCCTTTTTTTATCTTAATTTCATTTCTGAAATTAAACTTGTGAAACCAAAGCTGCACCTGTGGATGTGGTAAACACCCTAAAATCACTCTTTCTACTGTACAGCGCTGCAGAAGTGGTGTATTTTGTGGCTAAAAGAGGTGATTTCTGCACTTTTTACATCTTTCTTTCATTACTGTTTAAACTCTGAAAATACATTCCAGTCAGAAAACTCACGTTAGAGATGTTTGTTACAGCAGCAGAACGTAATTAGAGTTTGGCGTCTCGGCTCCGACCTCGTCACTCCCTGCAGATATGTTTACATAGAGATATTGGGGAGTGACGAGCACAAATCTTAAACCCCCCAGCCGGAGCCTGCAGGTGGATGCTGGGGTGGTGGAGGTGGGGCTGAAAGAACAGATGCAGGGCAGCAGTGGCGTTGACAGGCAGAGGGAGAAATGGGAAATTTTGCAGATTAAACTGGGAGGGTGTGTTTGGTAGTGAGGTTTGTTGTGTGTTTACAGCAGTGCAGCTCGAGTTGACTGCCTGAACGAGCTCGCAGTCGCTTCATTAAATATAAAGGAAAAAACTCTGACATCAGTGCATGAAGTTTCACATATATAAGTAAACACGTCAATATTACTACAACAGCGCTGCGTCCTGCTGTCAGAGCTGCAGCATGTGAACCCCGAGGCTTCACATATGTGTTAAATGTGCACATCCTGTACGGTTCATATACGTTTCACCACACAAACATGAATGTGCTGCTGATCCTGCTGCGGGTGCTGCAGACCGTGATCCATCCTGCTGTGAACCATTTATCAATTGACAAACACACATTTCATATCACGTACATACACAAAGCCCAAAGGCTCAAACAGGCGGCAGGATGGAGGGAACGGGCTGCTTTTCAAAATAAAATGAAACTTATAAAAGACAAACTGTGTTTGTTTGTGTGTTTTAACAGGATATATGTTGCCTGCTGTGATTGTAGAGATCTTGGATTGTGCTTTATTTTAATCTATAATGAATATTTAACATTTTCACTCAACAACAACAATAAAGACCAAACAGCAGCAGAGTGGAGGTGAAGCTGTAATCAGCCTGTTATGAATGTTAGAGTGATTGTGTTGTGCTTAAGAAACAGACCTCCCACTGGAAACACACACACACACACACTCACACACACACACACACACACACTGCTTGTTTACAGACAAACATTTGAGGATGTAAAATAATCATGTGGAGAAAAACAACACTTGTTTACAATCAAAACAATTCACAAACACATGATTTCTGAATTTGTTTGAATGTGACTTTCTATGTGTGTGTGTGTGTGTGTGTGTGTGTGTGTGTGTGTGTGTGTGTGTGTGTGTGTGTGTAAATAAAGGATAAAGATCAGCACTACTTCATGTTAGATATATGTTTTCATGTCATGTATGGTTTTAAATGTGTAAACTGTTATATTATCTATATATATACTGTATATACAGTATATATATACTATGTATATACAGTATATATATACTATGTATATACAGTATATATATGTATATTTACCTTGTCGAGCTTGTCCTGTATGTCTTTAGCTGGATGTTTGTCTGTTTCTGTGTTTGAACGTTGAGAGCAACGAAAAACCTGAGTCAGATTCTTTGTATGTGAACACAGACCTGCCAATAAATCTGATTCTGATCAGACTGATGTTTTTTAATCAGCAGGTGGGTAAAACTGCAACATTGTACTTTAACTGTTGTGTCAATAAAGACGATTTGAATTGAACTCAAAGAGAGAGAAGTAAATTGAATAAGAGCAACAGATGAAACCATATGAAACACACACACACACACACACACACACACAGTATCCCTAAACACACAGCGACATCAGCAGCAGCAACAAGGCATCTTTAATTATTTTCCCTCTCTGACAAACAACTTTAATTGGCTGTGTGTGTGTGTGTGTGTGTGTGTGTGTGTGTGACAGTGATCATTAGCAAGCTGGGAGCAAGTTGCAACTGTCCATTATCTACACCGTGCACACACACACACACACACACACACACGTGTTGATGATTGATTAACAGGGTGGAAACACCTGTACAGTCTTAATACATTGTGTAACTGCCCCCCACACACACACGTGTTACCATGGTTACCAAATGACCTTGCATACAGATGTCCGAGCTGACTCTCTGACACTGAAGGCTCAAACACACTGAAAGCGATAACTGATGCGCGTCAGCTGCTGCTCCCATGGTGCACTGCAGGCGTCAGGTCTGAAACGCCAACAGCTCAGAACCTGCAGGACTTTAGGAAAAGGTCGCGTTCAGGCAAGTTTTGTATCTTACAGATACCTCCATTCTCTTTCCATACATTTCCATTTGAGTGACTGCTGTTGTTAGGTTCACGTAGCAGTGACCAGTAGATGTCAGTAAACGTTCAGATGACAGATGATCCGGCTGCTGCAGCTGGGTCCAAAATCAAAACAAGGTTGGAGTCGTGGCGTCGAGGCAGTTCGACTCACCTCGTAACGCTGTTGTTGAGCGTTCGGCCATTTAAAACAAGAGGTGTACTTCAAATCAAATAATAAAGCCAAATACTGGCTAAATAGAGTAAATTTGATTAAATGTGCAATTTACTAAATGTACAATCTACTTACTTGGATCTGATTTGCAAAGATCATATTTCATGTGTTTCTTTTGCTGTTCAGACTTTCTGAAATCAGTCTGGATATAATCAAAGGCCTCAGACCTGCTCACAGTCAGTCAGCTGCTGCAGGTTATGTGTCTCGATGCGTCACTATTTTGTAAAAATCCAACGATAATGAACTTTTAAATGCACATTTTGATGGTGGCGAACAAATTTAAACTATCCAAACTCTCAGCCTGTCAGAGTTATCCATCAAACCAAAACCTGCACTTTTGAGACCCCAGTGTTGGACAGTTTATTAAATGTACAATAAGACCTACTCAATTTAATTTGTGCCGGTGTATTGATTCATGTTTTATTTCTCCTTCACTGACACACCTGTCAACCAATCACTGTGGACATTAGAGGAAACGAGCGGTAAGATAAGATCCTCACCTGCCAACACACCTGCACCTCATTCCCCACCAATCAGCCACTTTCAATATATACCTGCCCACAAACACACATTCACCTTTGTAGCTGCTGACTGACCGCCTGTTGCTGACCTGTTTTTATCTCTCCTGCTTTGAGTTCCTGTGAGGGAAATTCCTGCTGTAATCATGTATTTATCATGAATAGATGTTGTGTTATACAGCCAAACCATCATGTTACAGTGTTTAAGTTGTTGGGAAACTAAATACAAGTCAACTCATTGTTAAAGAGTTTAGCCTGGAGGGGGGGGGGGTTGTTCTGAATATTGATTATTTATCTGCACAACAACGGGACATGTGTGTGGAGGAGTTTATGGAGTGAGTTCGGGTGGAGGATGTCTGAGATGTTGTGACGTACGAAAGATGAGAGAAGAATAAAGTCTCTTAAACCAAGAAAATGTCACCAAGTAAAAAAACAACAACCGCTTCAGCGAAAACATCCTGTTGTCGTCCACAAAGCTACTTATTTTTATATCTGAATGTGCTCAAGCATGGGTAAGAATAGAAAAATAAAAACCATCAAATTAATATGCATCATTTCAATAACCAGTTACGTTTGAAAATCATTATCAGACGTATTTTCTAATCTTCATATTTGGTTTCTCTTGTTTTATTGATACTGTTTGATTTTAAATTGTTTGTTTTATTGTTTGTGTGTTTGTGTGGACACCTGAGGCCTGTACTACGAAGCAGGATTTGCGGTTAGCGAGGTAACTTCAGGTTCAACTCTGGGTTTTCAGTACTACGACGGTGGTTCACTTCTTACCGGGGTAAATCGCCATGGTAACTGATGCTGCACGGCAAACCTGCTCCGGAGCAGGTTATGTTCGAGATAACAGATCAACGCGTACTAAAGCCCCGCCTACTGACCAATCAGGTCTCTTGGAAAATGGCATCACCAATAGAAAAGAAGTGCAGCTCGGTACGTGGATCATGAGAGGAACTCTGTTTATATGAGAGATAGTTTCTCATCGGATTGACCGACGTATCTGTGTCGTCCTACAACAGGATGTTGTGTTTTTTTTTCTCATTTATTTGCAATCAGAAGTGGGTTGAGAAGGCCTGGTCTACAGTTCATGTGTGTTGTCTCCAAATCCTATAAGAGCCCCCAGGCTCTTTACTGTGATCAATAAAGATCTACGGAGAATCTGAATATGGTGTCATCTGGTATTTGAGCACCAACTCTCATCTGGACCTAGACAAGAACTTCTCACCAGAATCACCATATTAGTCCACTGTTGTCATACATACACCAACAAAATATGAGATTATTTTGGGTAGTTTTTTGTGATTAAGCTCATAAATGTAAGTGATATTTTGTAGATATTTTGATAAGATAATAATGTTTCCACCTCTGTGCAGCATTTTAAAATGCATGACTTTGGTGACACCTGGTGGTGATATCAGAACACTACACTCACATAAAATCTACACACAGGCGCTTTAAAGATGAGAATAATCAGAGTAAATATGAGAGTGATGTTGTTGTTTGTTCATTAAAGACAGGACGAACCTTCCTCCCTTTAAATAAACCTTTTACCCAACGCCGCTTTTTACTGAAATCCACATCGACGTGATCGAACAAATCAACAAGCAGGCAGGTCGGCGGTGAGGTTGAGCGGCATCCCATGATGCCAAGCGGCGTGATGTTTGTTCTGTGGAAGGTGGCGTGAATAAAGAGCGGCTTCGTTTGTTTTCACTGTTCTGCCTTGCATGTGTTTGATTTTGTGTGTTTGTGTTTTATGGTTGTTTACTCACCTTTGCACCTGCACACACGCGCACACACATTTGTCAGACTGTGTACACACATTACTGCATGTTTGCATGAGATCCTGCATGTTTTCTTGCTTGCCAGCATGTGTGTGTGTTTGCACGCTGGATACCCACCTCTGTGCCCACAATGCCCATGTTGTTGGTTTTTTTTGTGTGTGTGTGTGTGTGTGTGTGTGTGTGTAGACAATCAGTCCACGGCCCAACACACACAGTAATAGAGCCCGCTGGGACACGAGCAAGTCTACAGTTGCTAGCTGTAAATTGACCTGTGTGTGTGTGTGTGTGTGTGTGTGTGTGTGTGGAGGGGGGTGTCCACAGAGAGCCATAATAACTGTTATCTCTCCCACAGGCCCTTATCATTTCACACACACACACACACACGCACACACACCTTTCTCCACAGCAGCTGTAATAATTAGAGAGCTTTAAAGCGTCCTCAGGTCACTGACAGGCAGATAATCAGTCAGCAGTCTGTGTGTTCGCAGTAGAAAGGGAAATAAAAGAGGAAATCAAATCAAATCTGAAACGTCGGATTAAAGCTGAGAAGTAATAAAGGGCCAGGCCGGTGTTTTTGCACCAAACTACAACACGAAAGTCACTCCAGGAACAAAACTATCTCCGGATAGGAGACTTTGATATTGGACAAAGATTACTTTCTAGTTATTTCAATAGACTGAGCGATGTCGTCTGTTGTCAATCAATCACTTTATTTGCCCTCCAAAAAGGCAACAAGCTGAGCAGCAGTCTAACAGAAAAACACAAAACAGAAATGAGAGACTGCACAGTTAAAACACTGAAAATATAACATCAAGAATGGGCGTGCAGCATCCATCAGTCCAACCTCCACAACCTCACTTTCCAAAACCTGAAGAAACGCCCAAATATGGACGTATGTGATGAAGGAGGACGCTGGTGGCCATCTTTGAGCAGAGACAGAGGACAGCAGTATCTGCAGGTCTTACAAAACATTGAAATCAGTTTCCTCAGTTTCCTCTCAAATGTAATTTTTAAGATTTAAAGTCTTGGATCTCGTGTCTCTCCTGCTGTGGGCATAGACGTCAGCTCTAAAAGGTTTCTGTGTATGATTGTGGGCTGTTATTTTAAGTTATTATATATAGTGACGGTGGATTGTGCTGCAGGAGGCTGTTCAGTCCTTTTCATGGAGTTTCAGTCGGCACCATCAGACCTGCAGCAAACACTGAAAAATGTGATATAATTTATCACATACTGACTTTGGCTGGCGGGATTGTAACTGGTATTAAATTGCACTCTATGTGGTATAAAGAGGTCTTTAAAAGTCTTTAACTTTGTGACCCTGGATAAACCTCCTCTATGCAGACGACATCCTGTTCTCTCATGACTGAAGCTTCATGATTCGGTCACATGACAACAGAACAAACTCTGTCTGCAGACTGAGATGCAGTCCAGATAAAGCTGCTAACTTCTAGATTTATTTGACTCTGTTTGCTTGTTTGGTTCATCAGTGGTTCAAACAACATGCTGGTGTTTAAGGGCCCTTTCACACCTGCCTCATTCGGTCCAGACTTTTGGACTTTTCAGGTTGATCCGAACCTAAATTTCAGGAGTGAAACCAAACAACCGAACCGACGCTCCGACGAAAAGAGGTTGTCCCGGTCAGGATCAAACTGAACAATGGTTTGGTTCGTTTTATAGTGTGAAAATGTTTTTTGGATGGTTCGGACTTTCGGACCAATTACAGGAAGTTCTGGGAGGCTGTCGACGGAAACGGAAAAAGGAAAAACAACAAAACAAAATGAGCCGCAGCAGCACATGCGGGGAGAGGAAGAGGGGTGTAAACCTTTGATAATCCGTTCAACAGGAAAGTATTAGAGTCTAATAACCATGTAAACGCTTAATCCAATCGTTTCTCTCTGGTTGGAATAAATATATTCTTTCTGCATGTTTGTCCCATGTGGGGGAACATCAGGTGATGTGAACGAGTTTGAAGGAGGAACAGAAACAAACCTTCTTCTTCTTTTCCTTCTTCTGTTTTATTTCCTGTAGATTAGACGCTTCACAGCGGGCGGAGCCACTGTGCGCCTGTCAAAAGAGTCATATTCTGATTAAATGCTTCGGTTCATGTAAACGCACATCTGATCGATCACTTTATTTAGCGTCCATGTAAACAGTGAAGTTGGAATCTCTAATCACAATGATTTCAATCAGGTTGAAGAAATATTGACCTAAATATTGAAATGTAACCGCTGCTATTTATAGTTCTTTATTGCGCTCGCATAACTGCAATGTGAACCCAAAACTAACCGATCAAATGATTACGATGTAACTTAAACTCAAACCATAAGAAATGATCATAAGTAGAGTGCATGGTACAAAATACTTTCTGCCAAACAAGTTTTGTTTCGTTTCGTTTCGTTATTTACACGTATAAAAAATATAAAAAGATACAATATATAATTTGTAAGGGAATGTGAAGGAGAATTGTGGAGAAGAAGTGGCATTCTCCAGGCAGCATGTTACAGGAAATAATAATAACAATGAAGAATACACAATGTATGTATCTATCAATTATTTTAGACAGTAAAAAAACAAAAAAACATAGTTTTGCATAGTACTTAACAATGCATTCCATAGATACCCATCTGTTACTCAAATATAATGAAGTAGTCATAGTTATGATACACACACACACACACACACACACACACACACACACACCAGAACAGTCATTCAATATACATGCAATTATCCACAAACACTGTCCTCAACAGACTAAAACCTGCTCTCATGTGATATGGCTTAGAGTTTCCATAAGCCAGAAAAGAGAAAAGAGAACAACAAAAACAAATGTTAATCATTTAACCACCAGTCTATCATAGTTAATGACAGCATAATGTCCTTGTTCCCTGGCCTGTTTCATTGCTGGAATGAGGTCTGCTATCTTCTTCCTTAGCAGATCAGAGAAGTCCTCATTGTAGTGCATTGTAGTGTTCTCGAGGTGAGCTCTCGCCTTGGCAAGAATGAGTTCTTTGTGTTTGTACCTTAAGAATTTCACTACAATTGGTCTTGCTTTTCCAGAGTTCTGATTCACATTTCCAGTGCGGTGGGCTCTTTCAATTTCAGTAGACTTTGGATCCATTTTCAGTTTGTGGTTTACGTGTGGACCAAGTAAATAAAAACAAATAACACATGACTTTTACTTTGACGGGGTGAAGCCCTGAACACTTCCTGGCAGCTCGTTCAGCTTCAAACTCTTTACATGACTTTTAATTTATATGTTTCAGTAAAATCAGAATAAAAAATCTGACCAGCTGAGAAACAACTTCCTCCTCCTCCTGACACATCACCTTAAATCGTGTGTGTGTGTGTGTGTGTGTGTGTGTGTGTTTAATTGCAGCAGCTCTGTTTTGTCCACGTCTGCAGGTTGTTGGTTAATTGGTGCTGGAGGCTCAGCTCGTTAACTCTGCTCTCATCTGCCTCCAAAACAGCCTCATACCAATTACTGCTCTCTCTCTCTCTCTCTCTCTCTCTCTCTCTCTCTCCCCCTCCTTGTGTGTGATAAGCACATTATTGCATACATAAAAAAAAAATTATTAAGACTTATACAACTCACTTAAAAACCCAAAACTTTAAACACTAAATCCAACTTAATGAGATATAATGTTGTATTTGTGTTTGTCCTTTACTGTCCTGTCTTTGATTTTATCAATGTATAATTACACATTTTCACCTGTAAATCAATAACAGATGAAGTCATGCAGTAGTTCCACTGCTCATCAGGACCAGGCAGCTTGTATGTAGCCTGATAGGCAAAACCCAGGACAAAAAAATATCATGAACCACATTCTGGTGCTCATAAAGTTTACAGTTGTTTCTACTTGAATACAATGGATATTACACCCTGGCTTGTTTGGGGTTTTTTTGCCCTTTGACATTTCAGGCTACATACAGTCTGCCCTTCCTCTGTGATTGGTGGAGGTTGAAGCTCTGCAGACACTACTCAGGGTTTAAACACTACTAATTGTCTGACTGCATGTTTTTGGATAAATAATCATTGAATTTGGTGGCCATGTGTAATTTATTTAATTCTAAAAAAAACAAAAGAGAAGTGATGATGTAAAGGCTTTACTTATTTTATTCATATTATTATTTTATGTTATTAGAAATATAAACAGTTAAATACAGTTTATGGGACTTTCAGTAACATTAATACGACTCTTTAATCAGACCAACCCCCCCTTCCTCACATCCCTCTTGATTGACATCTAAACAACCAATTACTATTTTGTTACCGTGACAACCCTCTCTGTTTCACACCCCTCTTCTTTCCCTCTTTTGATCGACATCTTAACAACCAATTACAGCTGACAACTCCCCCCCCCATTGTTGTTTGTCAGGTCGCCGCTGTGCTCTGAAACGCCCACTCAGAGAATCTATTGAACAAACCGCTGTTGTTGACCAATAGGAGATCAGCGTGGCGGACCCTGAGACCCCACCCAGTTTGTGATACAAAAGCACAACTCAGGTGTTCGTTGTTTTTCGATTACAACCGACACCTGCCACCTGCCAACCAATCACAAACTAGCATTTTCAGCATCATCTAACTGAAAAATGTCACGAATTATGAATTTAAGTTTGCAGCTCCAGCGTGTTCAGATCACGCTGTGGCCTCATACAACCCTTTTTTTTATTGGGTGGTGTGGTTGATAGAAAATGTTCACAGGTGCCATATTTGATGAATATATTAATATTAATAAGAGTAACAGTGTATAATGTACTTCATCCTGATTTCTTCACTTTCACGCACACATTTTTCTGCAGTATTTACACACAGAAAAGACCTTTTTATAACAACGAGTCCGGGAATCATCAGAGTGTATAACCACAGATATTTGACCCAAAAAGCTGCGAGAGGGTCTCAAGACCTGCAGGGAACCAGTCATGAAGCAGCTCCTCTTATCAAACAGGTGTAACTGTACTCACATTATGATTTCAGATGAACAAATCTGGAACAAAGGTGCTAAAACACTTTTTTTTTTTTACATATAATTTCATATAAACGTCCAGTGAAAGTGTTTTCTGTTTGTTAAGTAAAGGTGCTTCAGCTGGTAAACCTTCACCAGGTGCACCAGAGAGCATCTTGAACATGGTTTTTATGCTCCTGATCCGAGGACAGACGGCGGGCTGGAGGCTTCAGGATGTCTGATGATGTTTTTGTGTTGGAGGAAAAAGTGCGACATCACGCCAGCAGGACGACCAAAACTGTCGCACCATCGCACAAACAGCTCGTATACCCTCCGTCTGTGTCTCACCCCCCCCTCGCTCAGAGAGATGCTGCTCCTGTCGTCACATTGAGAGCCCATTAACATCTCTCTCTCTCTCTCTCTCTCTGTCATTTTTACCTCTCGCTCACTCACGGCTTCTTACACAAAGACAAACAAACAGAAACAGTTTGTGTCGAGTTTCTCGTCACGCTGAAAAACATCTTTCTTTTCTTTATCCCTTTATTTGATCATGATAATGTTAAAATGTTGCTCTTCCTCCCTCTTTGTAGCTGTGTCTCAAATCACGTACTTATGTATTTACATTTAATATTTTGAGTGCATAAGTGCGTTCACATTGGTAAGTATGGCAAAATGCAGTGCACTATAAGTACCCGGATGATGTACTCATAACGGTCAGAAAGTTGAGTGTGGAACGCTGCACACTTCTCACCCTCAACGGTCGCCATCTTGGCCACAGAGCGGAAGGGGAGGACCACCAACGTATGAAAATGGCGGCCGCGGTTGCGATTGTTATGGCTAAAAGTAAAAGTACGTTCATTTTTCATTCATTTTTAGTATAACTGAATTGAAGTCAAGTGAGCAAACAACCTAGTGGATATTTCGGCGTGCGGCAATCGCAGTAAAATGTTGGTGATAACGCTCCGCCCGGCTGCAACTCATCATTAAAAAGAAGAAGAAGAAGACGCGGTCAAAGGTTGCGATCGTCATTTCCAGTAAGCGCACAACAGCAGTATTTGATTTGAGACGACACTACCCTGTCAAAACTAACACACTACACAAGTCAGTACATAGTGTACACAGTGTACTGCATGTAAGTGTACTGACGGAAGTACACGATTTGAGACACAGCTCTCTTTCTCTTATGTGGAGTTTTCAGAAAGTCCTTGTTATTAATGACACCTGGTGGCCGTTAAGTGAACTGCAGTCAGCATCCTGGGCATTGGCCAACACAGTGATTGGACGTGACATACACGAGACTGAACGCTAACTAGCTTGTCGTTTGCAAATAACTTTATCAGCTAACGTTATGAAGCAACCAATGCCAGATCCATGCAGCGTAGCTAAGGTTAAAGTTAGCTTAGCCCCTGCCTTGCATTGCTCTTGGCTAGTAGAAAGCAATTGTTAGTTATACACCTTTGCTTTGTGTTGTTACATAATTTATTGTGGCTAAAATCAGCAGCAGATCTGCCAGGCCGAGCACGTCCTACACCACCTACACCGGCCGTGTGTTGACGTTAGCGGACTCCATTTCTAAGCTAACGTTAGCTAGTGTTGCACGCTGTAGGGGAGCTGAGCTGAAGGAGAGGCAAGGCACTCAGGAGCCCTTTACACATAAATCAGTCCACCGAGAAAGGTCTAATTTTTCATGTTACGTTACAATCCATACACACATAGGCAAAACAAAGAGATTAGTACATGTAAAATGTTACATATAGTACCTTTTTAAAGTTATACGATGATCCTGTATTATACAGGACGGGTGGCAACACTAACGTGGACTCCTGCAGTTACTGAACGTAAATACATGGGGTGTAACTCTGACATCCATCCCTCCGTCTCGTTATATCTCTTTTATTTATCTATTTCTCTACATGTTTTCATTTTATATCTCACTATTTTGTTAAAATGCCCCCCCCATTATCCTGCTGGTTGAGAGTCTGTGTGGGCAGATTACAGCCTTTTCAATGAAATCCTCCTCTCAAAAGGAAGGTACAGCTGTGACAGTGTGTGTGTGTTATTGAGTGTTTGCACGTGTCTCACTGAGTATACAGTATATGTGTGTGTGTGTGTAGAGGCCCATTAGTAAGCACTTGATTGACAGACTCAAGTGTGTGCTGCAGCTCGGCTTCATTAGCACAGGTGTTGGAGTGTGTATGTATGTGAATAAGACTGTGTGTGTGTGTGTGTGTGTGTGTGTGTGTGTGTGTGTGTGTGTTTGTACAACATGAGTTGAATCATCACTATTCCCTGAAAACTGTCCACCTGAGAAAAACATCAGTATCAGTCATTTCATGCCCACAAACGACATGTATGTTAAAGTGACAGTGCCCTCTAGCGGCAGCAGGAACTATGACTCTTTTAATCATGACCGCGCTCATTTTGTAACCTTAAGAGGACCTCACAGATTTATCATCACACTCCTGTAACTCTGTCACACTCACGATGCAGCAGAACCAGAGATAGCGTCTTTTTTATTCTTCTTCCTCTGCAAAACCTGGCATTACCTGACATTACCCACAATGCAACTGGAGTGCAGAGAGTTCGCTCAGATATTCAGGTGTGTTATGCTAGCTAGCGGCTAATGTAGCCTGCAGCAGAGATGAGCAGCAGCTGCAGAGGTTTCTAACTCCACACGAACAGACTGTTTTCATCTTCAGCCCCGACCGACACCGACTCAAGTGACATCACTCGAGGCCATTCATCAGACTTTATACCACTCGTTTCACACATGCAGGATAACTCCTCAACACCTGGAAACACCTGGAAACACTGAGGTGGAAAAGCACTGGAGCTCATCTTTAACCAAGTGGTTTTAATCATCATTCCAGTCAAACACAGTGGTCATTTTAGTGAAACCACGATGTGTTTCTGATTCTATCCAGGTTATTTTTGTTCCCAAACTTGTTTCAAATGTTTTTATTGTGAAGCATCATTTTCAAAGATAACTAAACACAGTGCTGCCATGACTCTACCATCTAAACAAACAGAATGTCAAAAGGAAAGGAAAAACACACCTCCAAAATAATAAATAAATGAATAAATAAAGGAAAACAAAGAAAAACAATAAATAAATAAAAACAACAACAATCACTTGACCTAACCCAAACCTACAGAAACCCTCACCGTGGAGGCATCAGATCAGAAAACCTTAATTTCTGTGATTTCTAGACGGCACTGACAAACATAGTCATTGTAATTGTCATTTGGTTTGGAGGAAAATTTGGGAGGGGTCTTTATTTAACTGAACTGCAGAGAGAACCGTGACTGGGTCCAGAATCAGACCCTATTCACTAAACATTTACCCACTAGAGTGTCTGAATTCAGAGTGCAGCCGAAAAGTTTTGTGTCCAAAGCATGAAGATATTTTCTGCTAACAATTCCACAAAGCATTTTATAGATGTGAAAATGGCCGTTAATGTTCTTCCATCTTTGTGTCAACAGTTTGTGTTTGTGCACAAAGCAGCTCCATAAAGAACTGTTTTTTCCAGTTTGGTGTGGAAGAACTTGACCTGACCTCAACCCCATCCAACACTTCTGGGATGAACTGGACTGCTGACTGTAATCCAGACCTGATCCCCCAACATCAGTGCTGGACCTCACTGATGCTCTGTGTGTCTGAAT
>VMKM01004438.1:0-16970 GCA_008360985.2 Macquaria ambigua | reverse complement strand
ACAATGATTGCACATGTACTGCTACAAAATGTCACAAGACATGTGTTGTACTGCCTACACATAGTTTCCAGTCCACTTTGTAGACTGGTGCACACACCACTCTCAATGTGTTCCCCGGCAACCACATTTATGTCTCCACTGACAAAGTCGTCTCCATAGCCAAACTGAAACTGCTGTCCATCAATGACTGCCTCTTCAGGCAAATCAGGAACACACAACAGATTGGACGAGCCGCTGATCCTGTTGTCGTTTCTCAATTTGGTGTACAACTCATCACCTAAAAGGACAACTGTGTCCAGATCTTTTGTCTCCCATGAGAAGACACTATGGACTGTATGTGTTGCAAGGCTGACCAAACCTATTGCCATACACTGAACTCCTTGATTTGTACACGCGTCGCTCCCCTGATGAAATGAGCCGCTGACAGAACGGACCGAACTGCTCTCTTCAGCCTCAGCTACAACCTCCATGTCCACAGCACTATCTGTCAACACTGTACCACTCTCCATGTCAGCAGCAACTTCAGCTGCCTTCACAGACAGGCTACGAATGCCATAGCACTTTGCGCCTAAAGACTTCTTCAGACTCCCAATATGCAAAATCAAGTCACGATCGCATGTGTTGAAAACCGCCACAGGTGTGCCAATAGCGGATGCCAACCCAGACTTATTTCGTGTCCCACAATCAACTACCACCAAAAAATCATTGTGACTGATGATGGCACTAACTGCACTGCCGAGCTTCAACAGACACATTTTATCCCTTTCCAAATGTTCCTTCATGTTCTCGTACACTACAGTGTCATCGCCACACTCAAACTGTCTGTACACTGGCAGACCAATAGCTACACTCCATTTCCTGCCAAAGACATTGTGCTGTTCAATCAACTCGCACAACTCTGAAGCATCACTTCTAAGCAACCGCCTTCCTTCTACCTCTACTTGGTCTACATCTTTCCCTTTCCATGTGCACACAGGAGCAATCACGTGCTTCATCGCAGCCACTACACTACATGCAAGCGATGCTTTGTCATCAAGCGATGACGCATATCTCACTTTTTTCCCCGCAACAACAGGCAATTGCAACTTGTTGGGACACATACAAGCATTACAATCAACATTGCTCTGACCTTTGGCGGATCTGGGCGACTGCCGCGTACCACAACCCTTCGTCTTCGGCATCTACAAGAAAAAAGAGAAAGACAGACATATATTCAGCAATCAACTTCCATCTTCATCGTCAGTGACATTTGGAGAACATTGTAGAACACAAAAAGGCACCCACCTCCCCCATCACACCCACGTCGATAGCACTGGCAGGAACATCGCCCGGTGTCGCCTCCGCCTACAAAACAAAAAAGTATACATTCAATGAACTGTATAAAACAGATTTTTTTTCACAATAACTTTTTTAATTTCTGGGACATGCTTCACACAAAGCGCTCTCACCTCGTCCTCAGCAGCACTGGCAGGAACAGCCTTTGAAGACAGGTCCACAGCGCCCGGTGTGGCCTCCACCTAAAACAAAAAAGTATACATTCAATGAACTGTATAAAACAGATATTTTTTCACAATTACTTTTTCTAATTTGTGGGACATCTTTCACACAAAGCGCTCTCACCTCGTCCTCTGCAGCACTGGCAGGAACAGCCTTTGAAGACAGGTCCACAGCGCCCGGGGTGGCCTCCACCTAAAACAACAGTATGAATTCAATGAACTGTGTAAAACAGATATTTTTTCACAATTACTTTTTCTAATTTGTGGGACATCTTTCACACAAAGCGCTCTCACCTCGTCCTCTGCAGCCACTTCCACAGCCGTTGCAGGTGACAGCTTCGAAGACACCTCCACATGGATTGTTGCCTCCACCTACAAAAACATATATAAATTCAATGAACTGCGTACACAAAATAAAACCCCTTTCACACATAATTTACCAAATACTACTAACGCTTGCAACAATTATGTTGCTGCTTATCTACTTACACTGTAACATGTCAATGCATATACTGACAAATTCTATGAAAGAAAGGGTACACACCTGCTGCTTTGCCCGTCTCCTCTTGCAGACAACAGCCTTCGTCAACACTCGTTCCACATCTGGTTCCTAATGTAACACAGACAAAATATACCATATTGAGGTCATGGCTCCTTTTGGACAATATAAGCATGACTATTATTGGGGTGTGTCAGGAAGAACAACAGATAGGATGTGTATGTACGCTACCTTTTGGCTGCTTGGAACAGCGGTGCTCTCTGCAGGATCGACATCTTCATCCATGACGTCCAACACGTCCCTGCTGAACGTGACAGGCGATAGCGGGATGGAAAAGTCCTCCACCAGCTCCACCTGAGAAACACACATGCAGAAAGACCATTGATGACCATTTGTCTTGTCAAAAGGCAAAGCACACACATATCCTCATTCTCAAGTTCTCCTCATTCTTCAACGTAAAGCATAATACTGTCTGTCTGCAGCCTATTACCTTTCTGCTCTGGCGAAATGTCCACTTTCGTTTAGGGCGTGGCGCGTGGACCTCTCCCCTCACGACCACCCTCGGTGGGGCTCTCCTAGCAGGTGGTGAGGTCCTGGCAGGAACCTCTGGCTTGGGTGGTGTTGTCACCTATTTAGAAAATATACCAAGATACAAGTTAATGCATTTACAGATTATAAATACACACAAAAAACACTGGCAAGACAAATGCTTGAAATCATGCATCAAGACCATACACATTACAACACTTCATGTAAAAGCAGGTGGGTACATACCGTCTCCAACAGCTGGTACGACCTCTGCCACAGCAACTGCACCAGGATCTCCATCCCCTCGCTGTCACTCAAATGGACCTGCACAAATAAGCAATGACTCAATTTACAAAACTGCACTTATCGTATCAACTACAAAGACAAAAACAGTACATTCACCTTTTCCATGTGAAAACAACATAATCTACTTACACCATCTCTGCTCCACAGCTCACGGCGCTCCAAAGGAAATTCCTCAGCAACAGAGAAGTACTTGACACCTTAAAAACAAAACATTATAAATTATTGGAATATTCATACATATATACACATACTGAGTGTTCTTCATTTCACAACCATAATGAATATTGTGGAAAATATAATATTGATAAAACTCCTTTGGACATTTCTTGGAAACATACCCATACGTGCTGCCTCACGATGAAACCCCTGACTCAGAAACCTCTGCAGATCCACGTCGACGTTCAGACGCGGAGGAAATTCCACCACAAACACCTGCACAACAACAAATTAAACAAAATGAATAAATATACAGTGACCTGTTACAGAACCTACTACCAAAGATATAACAATAAATACAAATAACAACTGTACCGTAGCCCAGCGAGTGCAGACACTGGCCAGGAGCCTGCGAAAGTCTGCCGCTGCCTCGTCGACGGTCCTGCTGGCTGTCAGGTTGTTGCTCGGGGCCAGAAGACAGACTGCGTCAGGTGTGCGCGCCAGAGCAGCATGGTCCACCTCTGCCTTCAGGTCCTTCGCACTGGCCCCCGGCGTCGACATCACAGCAAAGGAAAGACAACCCTCTGGCATCTCCACAAATCCATCTGCGACGCTGCGCAGATGGGAGTCCCCGACAAGCAGAACCAACTGGAACACAGAAAGCATTGGATTTAGATTTCAACTATTTACTCCACACGTCATGTATTTCTTCATAAACTCAAACATAATTATCATAATAACAACAACAACAACAACATGTAATACATGTCACAAATTAGTACAAATTATACCTTCTTATCAGGAGACTCTGCCGGCATGACCAACTTGTGGCTGCGCCCAGTCACTGCTGATGTTGGCCATTTCCTCACTTTATGGCGATCGCCCGTACCTATTCCGAAACAAGACACCAAGACAAATTAATAAACCGTGACTACTTACAAATACAAACAAAAAAACACATGCTGCAACTGTTTACAATCACGCATCAACAATATACACCATACACATACAATGACTACATGTGGGTGGGTACATACCTGCACAACGGTTGATGCTAGGGATCTGAAGATCCAGCTCCACCCTACGACGCTGCACCAGGCCCTGCCTGGCTGCCTCGGAACGACGGTAGGACTTGGTACGAGGCATCTAAGTATGAACACACAAAACATTTTGCAAACATGAGTCAAACATGCTACAACATTTGATCCATCCATATTGCTACCATATGTAGTGACAAAACAACGTTACATAACAAACTGGATCTTCAAGAACCACAGCACAGATGAAATAAACCACTTCAAATACATATATAATTGATATAGTCGGTTATAACTTCATAACACAACATACACAACTCAATAATTCCGCAACTTACCGTAGTAGAGTAGTTGGAAGTGTAGTAGACTGGATAGCTACAACAGCAGATGTCCAATCTTGAAGTCACCTTTGCAACAAAAACAGAAACAAAACCACCTTTAACAAAAGACATACAATACCGGATTGTCTAGATAACAACCACATTAAAAGGCCACTTACAGAGACAACAGTACAACCACATATTTTGGTTGGGCATATTTGTAGGTCAGACTGACAACAAAAGAACAATGCAAGACTGGCTAATTACCAATACAATGTGAATCACCCCATCAGTGCCCATATTGAGGCTAATCCCCTCCATGACCAAGGCAATGAATATTCCTGTGTGTCTCAGGGCGTGTCTGGTAAATTGGACTATTCAAAGTGATCACTGATGAATTTCAATAGGCTACTAAGGCAATGACTACTCCTGTCTGGGAGTGTGTGGTAATTGGACTATTACAAGTGATCACTGCTGCATTTCAATAGGCAACTAAGGCAATGACTATTCCTGTCTGGGAGTGTGTGGTAATTGGACTATTAAAAGTGATCACTGACGAATTTCAATACAGGCACACACAGGTTAACTTGATTTTACAACTGTATTTCCCCTAAAACACTACGTAACCATACAGTTATGGTATTCATCTTTATACGACATAACCATACATTAACCATTCCCTTTGCATAACACAAGCTTAACATTACGCTTACTGCACTTGACCCTATATCATCACATAGATGTTGTTTGATTTGTTTGTTTAATCATTGCAAGTTAGCGTCTAGGGATTTGTACAGTTTAAACTCAAAGGCACATAGTTTCATGGTCCTGGTATGTGAGGTAGTTAACAATATAATACAATAACAAACCACGACACGTAACCACCGTCACACAGTGCTTTCCTCACACGATCATGTACATATTAAAAACCGCGATTAATTCTATTGTTGTAATATCGACATCACTTCTTATATACATGTAATGACATAAAAATAAGTCCTTTGTCTGCTTCTCCTCAAGTACTTTCAACAAAATACCAGTATAATCATGTGTAATGCAGCTATGTTGAACGAAGTATGAAATAAAAGTAAGTCCTTTCTCTGCTTCTCTACAAGTACTTTTCACTGAAATACCGTATAATCTCGTGTAATGCGGCTACGGCTGAACGACAATCATTTCGGTTTGCAACACTGTGCTGCATCCCACGGATAAACAGAAATGTTAGTAAGAACATCACTCACCTTGCTTCGCACAGAAAATCCTTCGAAGAGCAAAGACTCAACTTCAGCAGGAATCCCGATGTCTTCCTCAAAGTCAAATCCTTGCAGAGTCACGAAAGTCAGATCAGAATCCGGTCTCGTGTGTCAGTCTCCGCTGAAACAGCAAAAACCAACACTGCTCGCTGTGCACACCTGGCTTATATTCTATCTATTCTATCTATTGTGGGCGTTGCCCAAATGCAAATAAGCCGTTACCGCCATAACTGCTTTATGCTGAACCTTGCGCAACTGCAGAATGTAACGACCTTTATCTGAAGTACACTCAAATCAAACTCCAACCTTACACTAACTCCACAAATCATGCACATAATAAAAACATACCTTTCTTCATGTCTTTCTGCTTTCCAGCATAAGTTCGAATATCTGTATTTTCCCATATAATGACCCATCCTGTTTTTTCTTTACTGAACAGCAGAAGGTAACAGGCCTTCATCTACAACTTTTTTTTCTTCAAGTATTAGATGCTGGTCTTTCTTTCTAATTCCCAGTGTTTCATAAGTATAATCGATCACATTTTATTATTACAATCTCCATTTGCTCCGCTCCCGTTTCCCCTCTAAAATTCGGCTACTGTGTTGTGGAGAACTCCACCTAGCATCCCAGCATACAATTTAGCGGCTTTCACACAGTACGGACATGGTACTGTGGTTAGTGCAGTCCCCTCGTCAACACACCACTTCGCTTCGCACCCACACTTTGGCTACCCATTGACTCTTATTTTGAATACAATGCCAATCACCACTTTTTAGAGGTCTGCTCACACCCATAGGCTAACACACGTAACATTACACATGTGAACATATCAAACTACATTAGGCTGTACATAGAAGATCCAACGTCAGTGAGCCACTCTGGCCCAAAATTGCTGGGCCGACTTTTGGTCCCACTCCAGCTCTGCCCACCACTAACTTCTTCATGCACCATGCCAGATACATATAACTTGCAGCACTATTACTAACTTCATAATACAACCCTGTATAAATCATGCTTCCACACAATATACATGCTGTTTACAGCATACCTTTGACCTTTGTCTCTCACACTTTCTTCAATCCTCCAGCGCATGCCATGCTGTGCTACAAACACATTTACATGAAAACAGCAGGTTTACAACAACAACAAGCTGTTTCCATGACCTTTGTTATTTAAGTAACTGTAAATGGTGCCTGCCTGCAACAATGATGAATACACACACTCGTCTGGTGTACCCTCTTCTTTACACTGATGCTTGTTTCACAATTCAAACTTCAACCTCTAACCATGTTTTCATTTAACTGAACTGCAGAAGGTAACAGGCCTTTGTCTAAAGCCCACTCATATCACATGCTGATCTTTATTTCTAATTACCACTACTTCATAAGTATAATCACTCATACATTTGCTTCCAAATCTCTGTCAACCATGTATTGTTATACTATTTTTTCCACTGCATACACAATCTAATCATATTTCTATAATCTATACAATCTACTGTCATTATCATTACATTACTACCATATTATTATACTACTCTGACCAGCCCTTATTGTATTTACAGACTATTAATAATAATAACACGCTATACTGCTGTACTACAGTATATATCTGTATCTTGTTGTACTACTACTACATCTGACTTCATCCTGTATTGCACGTATATTTCCTACTGTTTATTCTGTACTACATTTTCACTATCTCTTACCACATCATGTTCATATGTTACTCTGTTATACCACAACTGTGCACTTTACTTGACATGACACTGTTTGTCTGAGCACAACCCTGGTCGCATGTACTTTAACTTTCCATTTCATGACTTGTATACTTTCTATTATTCTTTATTTGCTTTTCATTCTGTCTTATGGCCCTTGGACAATATATTGTTAAAATCTGTTCAGTGTTCAGTACTTATTCTGTCCTGCAGCTGTAACAAAACATAACATACGCTACAAAACAAGACACCACATAGCAATGTCACTAACTATACATGACACCAACGTAAACACAGACATGTAAGAGAGGTGTAAACTTTAATTTGCTTTTTCTACACAAACAACCCCTGGTTCCCTGTTTACTTGTATTACTTCACAGGTCTGTCTTGCCCTGTCCAACATGGCGGACGCGTTGACCTATCGCTGCAACGTCCCACAGCACTCACTGTGGCGTCTGTGTACATATGTCTATGGCTATGGCTTGTAGCAAATCTTGACCAATGGAATCGTCTGCTTCTGAAGGTATGTGTGCTGATTGGTTAGGTATTGCTTACAATTCGTTGACCTCACAACCACGCCCACGCATTTACGTATATATAGCTGATGTTGAGTACGGATAACAGTACATTTCACAACCGTCCTCCAACATTTCTTAAAAGGTCTGTATATCTGTTGTTACATGCTTTATATTTTCTGTGTTGCTTTTGTGTTCTGTGTAGCCTATACGCATTGAATTCATCTGTAACATATATCAATACGGCAGCTTGCTGTCTGTGTTTTCAAGTGCTTCTGTGTGTAATTTCTACAGATAATGGCTTCCGCATCGCCGTCCAAATTTGCCTCGATTGATGACAAAGAGGTGCAGGCCATCAGGCTTCAGTGCCAACTCTTGAGTGTAGGTATACTCATTTTGGACTACATGTGGAAGCCATGGTGTTTTTATTCGTGACGTATTTGTTGTGGTTGTTGTTTCATTGTTGCTGTGCTTGTCGCTTCTCTTCTAGTACTCATGCCAAGACCCAGCACTTACAAGAGACCAGCTGTTTCAGCAGTCCATGGACCTCGGTGCGCACGTCACTGACGTGTTAGTTCGGATGGTGCGGCTCAAACGCAGCTTCACCAAGAAAAATGCCCTGCTCCAGACAGAACTTGTGAAGGCGAAGGCCAGAATAACACAACTGACTGTTGACTTGGAAAACAGTCGGCTACGGGACATCGTCGCTGTAGACGGTAAGTGAAACACGGCCTGTTTTGCAAGCCTTACTCTTTTTCTTAGGAACACTAATAACACTGAGAATTATGTCCTCTCTGTCTGTTAAATCACAGCCTTTACACACGCTGGACAACACTTTCTAAAGACAAACACCTATACACACATCTCCATGTACGAGTACATCACTCGTTATTGTGGGATGTACGTCAATTCATTCCTGTGTTTCTTGTTATTTCCGCAGAGATAACTGATGAAGACATGGTGGCTATTTGTTTTGAGGGGAATGGCTCGGCCGACACAGTTGACGTGGTGGACATTGATGTCTGCGCCGTTCCACACGTCACAGACTTGCAGGACTGACATTTCTTCTTTCTTATGTGTACATATTTCATTGATGTGTGTTTTCCTCTTACTTATTGTAAATTATAATTTGGTTTTTTGTAAATTATATTTAAGTACTTTTTCCTACAATATAGTTTTTTGTTTACTACAAAGCTTGTTAATACCCATTGGACACGTGTGAATACAGAGATATATTGTTTGCCACTACCTTTTTGGGTCTGCGTCATTTCTTTTTCAGGTTACTTTTCTAGTACAAAGATGTGGGTGACACACATTTACATGACAACACCTGCTTTACAACAACAAACACCTCTTTTCCTGACCTTTGTTATTTCAATACCTGTAAATGCTGCCTCCCTCTACTATAGTACATATCTCTACATTCTTGTACTACTACTACTTCTGCCTTTATCCTGTATTACACGTATAATTCAGTTTACTCTGTACTACATTTTTACTACTTCTTACCACATCACGTACATATATTACTCTGTTACACCACAACTCTGCAGTTTACTGTACATGAAACTGTTGTAACAATTACAATTACCATCATGCCTATACGACATTACACTCGTTTCTGTACTGTCTAATGTCCACATAACAGGCCTACATCTGAAGCTACGTCATTACATGCAGCTCTTCTTTTCTAATTCCCTCTGTTTCATAAGTATGACATCTCCTTTCGCGTTTGTTTGCATTTTAGTATGAAACTATTTTCATCCGCTCCGTTTTGGCAGTGTTGGTCTTCCGTCAGGCTTTCTGTGTGTGAGTCTGCGCGCGCGTGTGTGTGTGGGGGGGGGGAGCGCTGCAGTCTGTGGTCGTGAAGCGGCGTGCGCTACACTCCCCGACGCGCTGCACTCCCCGACGCGCGCACATGTGCTTCGGGCCCTTCAATGCTGCTTGCAGCTTTAATTATTATTATTATTATTATTATTTTTCTTGCGCGACATTGAGTGGGAAAATGGGGGCCTAAACGTGCTCAAATACTCATGAAAATTTGCACACACGTCCGGCTTGGCGAAAATAGAGGTCTGACATGGGTTCGGAGCATGGGGGGGGGGGGGCAAAAATTATAGCGCCACCTTCAGTTTTCGAAGTTAATGCCCCCCCCTTTCACTTTGAGCTAGATGCACCAAACTTGGTATGCGTATGGGTGATGCCCAGACTTAGAAAAAAGCCTCTTGGACCCCTACTCTAAACCCAACAGGAAGTCCGGTATTTTTCATAAAGTGCTCATTTTGAGGCATATTTTGGCCATTTCCAGGCCTCATGCTTTTGCCATCTAGTCCCACAGATTTGATCAGATTCACTTCAAACTTTGCCCATGCCCTCTAGACAAGTTGACCTTTAAACCATACTCGGCGTTTTACATTATTTCGAACGGCGTGCCCGTGGCGCGGCGTGGAAATCAGGTGTTTTGCCGCCAAACAGGAAGTGGTCTATAACTGGACTGTACATTGTCCAAGAGGCCCCAAACTCACCATGTGGCATGACCCCCCCGCCCTGAAGGCATCCATATGCATATTTGCGGCCACACTCATAGCGCCACCTATTGACGACAGGAAGTGTCACGGCTTACAGTCTGACATGCACCTCTGAGTGGGTTGAGCAGAAAAACCTCAAAATTGGCCTCTGAAGCCTAAACATGTTGATGATGCCTCACAGTGAAAATTGTGAGGTTTTTGCAAAGGGCGTGGTCATGGCGGCGCGGCGAATGTCGATGCTCCATCATGAAAATTCAAAGTCTCGTAACTTGGCTGAAAGTGGTCAGATCTTTTCCAAATTCCTCACGTTTATTGACATTCCCGGCATGAACACATGTAGGGGTCAATATTTACTCAAAGTCATAGCGCCACCTAGTGACGACAGGAAGTGCCAGGCCCCGTACTTGTCATCAGTACTCCTAGCAGGTTAACCGGATCCACCTCAAACCTGGTGAGGATAGACCTAAGAAGTGGATGAAGCTTCACTGTGAAAATTGTGACGTTTCATCAAACGGCGTTGCCGTGACAACGCATTCCTCGCCATAAACAGGAAGCAGTTTTTTGAGGGGCTAAACATGCTTGAAATGTCATGAAACTTGCCACACACGTCGGGAGGGATGTATTCTCTTGTATGATATGGGTCTTGGACATGGGCGTGGCCAAATCGCCTCATTAGCGCCCCCTGGAAAATTAAAAAATTGCAAAACCACCCTTAAAATTTGCCCGACATTTATGAAAGTCAGGCGGCATATTTGTCATGCCCAGACCTAAAAAAAAGCCTCTTGGACCCCTGCTCTAAACCCAACAGGAAGTGACTTATCTTTAATAAACTGTTCATTTTAAGGGTATTTTGCTCATTTCCAGGGCTCACGCTTTTGCCATCTCGTCCCAGAGATTTCATCAGATTCACTTCAAACTTGGCCTATGCCCTCTAGACAAGTTGACCTTTAAACGATACTCGGCGATTTGCTATAATTTGAACGGCGTGCACGTGACGCGCCGTGGAAGTCAGGTGTTTCCCCATCACACAGGAAGTGACAGGCCCCATACTTTTCATCAGTGCTCCTAGCAGGTTAACCAGATCCACCTCAAAATCACTCAGCATGCTCTTAAGAACTTCATGACGCTTGACTGTGAAAATTGTGAGTTTTCATCAAGCGGCGTTGCCGTGACAACGCATTCCTCGCCACGAACAGGAAACAGTTTTTTTAGGGGCTAAATATGCTTCAAATGTCATGAAACTTGCCACACACGTCGGGAGGGATGTATTCTCTTGTATGACATGGGTCTTGGACATGGGCGTGGCCAAATCGCCTCATTAGCGCCCCCTGGAAAATTAAAAAATCGCAAAACCACCCTTAAAATTTGACGGAAACTTATGAAACTCAGGTGGCATATTCGTCATGCCCAGACCAAAAAAAAAGCCTCTTGGAGCCCTGCTCTAAACCCAACAGGAAGTCAGTTATCTTCAATAAACTGCTAATTTCCAGGGCTTCTTCCTCTGCAATCTGCTCCTACAGATTTTATCAGACTCACTTCAAACTTGGCCTATGCCCTCTCCACACACCTTGGCCATGACAACCTGCCTTCAGATTTCCGTTACGTTGAACGGCGTGCCCGTGACGTGCCTTTGAACTTCATGTCTGTCATCACTCTTCCAGCAATTCATGGATTCTTCCAACAGATGGCAGTGTTGGTTTACTAATGGATGGACCTGCTTTAAAGCACAGGGAGGAGGACAGGAGAAAGGACTGACTGTGACTGCTGTTTGTCTTTGTCAGTCTTTATAAACTTTACTCAGGAAATGCACTTCCCCACGCGCGCTGCACTCCCCGACGCGCTGCACTCCCCGACGCGCGCACATGTGCTTCGGGCCCTTCAATGCTGCTTGCAGCTTTAATTATTATTAGGGCCCGAAGCACCGAAAGTCGGTGCAAGGACCTATTGAAATTGTAAGAGTTATTAGGGCCCGAAGCACCGAAAGTCGGTGCAAGGACCTATTGAAATTGTAAGAGTTATTATTATTTTTTTTCTTGCGCGACATTGAGTGGAAAAATGGGGGCCTAAACGTGCTCAAAAACTCATGAAAATTTGCACACACGTGCGGCTTGGCGAAAATAGAGGTCTGACATGGGTTCGGAGCATGGGGGGGGGGGAGAAAAAATTATAGCGCCACCTTCAGTTTTGGAACTTAATGCCCCCCCCTTTCACTTTGAGCTAGATGCACCAAACTTGGTATGCTTATGGGTGATGCCCAGACTTAGAAAAAAGCCTCTTGGACCCCTACTCTAAACCCAACAGGAAGTCCGGTATTTTTCATAAAGTGCTCATTTTGAGGCATATTTTGGCCATTTCCAGGGCTCATGCTTTTGCGAACTCCGCCCAGAGATTTGATCCGATTCACTTCAAACTTGGCCTATGCCCTGTCGACAAGTTGACCTTTAAACGATACTCGGCGTTTTACATTATTTTGAACGGCGTGCCCGTGGCGCGGCGTGGAAATCAGGTGTTTTGCCGCCAAACAGGATGTGGTCTATAACTGGACTGTACATTGTCCAAGAGGCCCCAAACTCACCATGTGGCATGACCCCCCCGCCCTGAAGGCATCCATATGCATATTTGCGGCCACACTCATAGCGCCACCTATTGACGACAGGAAGTGTCACGGCTTACAGTCTGACATGCACCTCTGAGTGGGTTGAGCAGAAAAACCTCAAAATTGGCCTCTGAAGCCTAAACATGTTGATGATGCCTCACAGTGAAAATTGTGAGGTTTTTGCAAAGGGCGTGGTCATGGCGGCGCGGCGAATGTCGATGCTCCATCATGAAAATTCAAAGTGTTGTAACTTGGCTGAAAGTGGTCAGATCTTTTCCAAATTCCTCACGTTTATTGACATTCCCGGTACGAACACATGTAGGGGTCAATATTTACTCAAAGTCATAGCGCCACCTAGTGACGACAGGAAGTGCCAGGCCCCGTACTTTGAATCAGTACTCCTACCAGGTTAACCGGATCCACCTCAAACCTGGGGAGGACAGACCTAAGAAGTGGATGAAGCTTCACTGTGGAAATTGTGACGTTTCATCAAACTGCGTTGCCGTGACAACGCATTCTTCGCCATAAACAGGAAGCAGTTTTTTGAGGGGCTAAACATGCTTCAAATGTCATGAAACTTGCCACACACGTCGGGAGGGATGTATTCTCTTGTATGATATGGGTCTTGGACATGGGCGTGGCCAAATTGCCTCATTAGCGCCCCCTGGAAAATTAAAAAATCGCAAAACCACCCTTAAAATTTGCCCGACATTTATGAAAGTCAGGTGGCATATTTGTCATGCCCAGACCTAAAAAAAAGCCTCTTGGACCCCTGCTCCAAACCCAACAGGAAGTCAGTTATTTTTAATAAACTGTTCATTTTAAGGGTATTTTGCTCATTTCCAGGGCTCACGCTTTTGCCATCTCGTCCCAGAGATTTCATCAGATTCACTTCAAACTTGGCCTATGCCCTCTAGACAAGTTGACCTTTAAACGATACTCGGCGATTTGCTATAATTTGAAGGGCGTGCACGTGACGCGCCGTGGAAGTCAGGTGTTTCCCCATCACACAGGAAGTGACAGGCCCCATACTTTTAATCAGTGCTCCTAGCAGGTTAACCACATCCACCTCAAACTCACTCAGCATGCTCTTAAGAACTTCATGACGCTTGACTGTGAAAATTGTGAGTTTTCATCAAGCGGCGTTGCCGTGACAACGCATTCCTCGCCATAAACAGGAAGCAGTTTTTTGAGGGGCTAAACATGCTTGAAATGTCATGAAACGTGCCACACACGTCGGGAGGGATGTATTCTCTTGTATGATATGGGTCTTGGACATGGGCGTCGCCAAATCGCCTCATTAGCGCCCCCTCACAAATTTCAAAATCTTAAAAAAACCCTTAAAATTTCACCTAAATGTATGAAAATCTGGTGGCATATTCGTCATGCCCAGACTTAAAAAAAAGGCCTCTTGGAGCCCGGCCCTAAACCCAACAGGAAGTCAGTTATCTTCAATAAACTGCAAATTTCTAAGGATATTTTGGCCATTTCCAGGGCTTCTTCCTCTGCAATCTGCTCCTACAGATTTTATCAGACTCACTTCAAACTTGGCCTATGCCCTCTCCACACACCTTGGCCATGAAAACCTGCCTTCAGATTTCCGTTCAGTTGAACGGCGTGCCCGTGACGTGCCTTTGAACTTCATGTCTGTCATCACTCTTCCTGCAATTCATGGATTCTTCCAACAGATGGCAGTGTTGGTTTACTAATGGATGGACCTGCTTCACAGCACAGGGAGGAGGACAGGAGAAAGGACTGACTGTGACTGCTGTTTGTCTTTGTCAGTCTTTATAAACTTTAGTCAGGAGGAATTCTCATGCAGATACATTTCATTGTTTGTGCATTGTCCAAAACATATGAACATTTACAGCTGTGTCATCCGGTTGGTGTCCAGCAGGGCCTGGAATGGTATTAATTTTCAGCCCAGGTCATTCATGCTTCAGACCACCTCAGTTTAGTTCACAACCCATTATGCTGGAGATATATAGGTTTACTATGCAATGTAAATTCACTGTCTTTTCTGCAGCCTCTCTGACCTGCTGTGTGTGCCTGTGTGTGTGTGTGTGTGTGTGTGTGTGTGTGTGTGTGTGTGTGTGTGTGTGTGTGTGGATTGTATTTGCTGGCCCTCACAGCCCAAAAACCAGCCTGGCCATACAGACACTCAACAACTCCCATCCACAACTCAATTTGGGACACTTAGTCTAATCAAGGACAAGCACTGGCTGCTGTGCATGCTCTGACTTGGTCTTCCGTCAGGCTTTCTGTCTGTGAGTGTGTGCGCGCGTGTGTGTGTGGGGGGGTGAGCCCTGCACTCTGTTGTCGTGAAGCGGCGTGCGCTGCACTCCCCGACGCGCGCACATGTGCTTCGGGCCCTTCAATGCTGCTTGCAGCTTTAATTATTATTATTTTTCTTCTCCGTCTTAAACTGCAAAAATGGGGGCCTGAACGTGCTCAAAAAGTCATGAAAATTTGCACAAAATTAGCCCTTGATGAAAATTTTGGTGTGATATGGGTTCGGAGCATGGGGGGGGGGGGCAAAAATTATAGCGCCACCTTCAGTTTTCGAACTTAATGCCCCCCCCTTTAACTTTGAGCTAGATGCACCAAACTTGGTATGCTTATGGGTGACGCCCAGACTTAGAAAAAAGCCTCTTGGACCCCTACTCTAAACCCAACAGGAAGTCGGGTATTTTTCATAAAGTGCTCATTTTTAGGCATATTTTGGCCATTTCCAGGGCTCATGCTTTTGCGAACTCCGCCCAGAGATTTTATCCGATTCACTTCAAACTTGGCCTATGCCCTCTAGACAAGTTGACCTTTACACGATACTCGCAGATTTGCTATAATTTGAACGGCGTGCCCGTGGCGCGGCGTGGAAATCAGGTGTTTTGCCGCCAAACAGGAAGTGGTCTATAACTGGACTGTACATTGTCCAAGAGGCCCCAAACTCACCATGTGGCATGACCCCCCCGCCCTGAAGGCATCCATATGCATATTTGCGGCCACACTCATAGCTCCACCTATTGACGACAGGAAGTGTCACGGCTTACTGTCTGACATGCACCTCTGAGTGGGTTGAGCAGAAAAACCTCAAAATTGGCCTCTGAAGGCTAAACATGTTGTTGATGCCTCACAGTGAAAATTGTGAGGTTTTTGCAAAGGGCGTGGTCATGGCGGCGCGGCGAATGTCGATGCTCCATCATGAAAATTCAAAGTGTTGTAACTTGGCTGAAAGTGGTCAGATCTTTTCCAAATTCCTCACGTTTATTGACATTCCCGGCACGAACACATGTAGGGGTCAATATTTACTCAAAGTCATAGCGCCACCTAGTGACGACAGGAAGTGCCAGGCCCCGTACTTTGAATCAGTACTCCTACCAGGTTAACCGGATCCACCTCAAACCTGGGGAGGACAGACCTAAGAAGTGGATGAAGCTTCACTGTGGAAATTGTGAAGTTTCATCAAACGGCGTTGCCGTGACAACGCATTCTTCGCCATAAACAGGAAGCAGTTTTTTGAGGGGCTAAACATGCTTCAAATGTCATGAAACTTGCCACACACGTCGGGAGGGATGTATTCTCTTGTATGATATGGGTCTTGGACATGGGCGTGGCCAAATCGCCTCATTAGCGCCCCCTGGAAAATTAAAAAATTGCAAAACCACCCTTAAAATTTGACAGACATTTATGAAAGTCAGGTGGCATATTTGTCATGCCCAGACCAAAAAAAAAGCCTCTTGGACCCCTGCTCTAAACCCAACAGGAAGTGACTTATCTTTAATAAACTGTTCATTTTAAGGGTATTTTGCTCATTTCCAGGGCTCACGCTTTTGCCATCTCGTCCCAGAGATTTCATCAGATTCACTTCAAACTTTGCCCATGCCCTCTAGACAAGTTGACCTTTAAACGATACTCGGCGATTTGCTATAATTTGAACGGCGTGCACGTGACGCGCCGTGGAAGTCAGGTGTTTCCCATCACACAGGAAGTGACAGGCCCCATACTTTTAATCAGTGCTC
>VMKM01004436.1:0-16983 GCA_008360985.2 Macquaria ambigua | reverse complement strand
ATATGGAGAGAGAGAGCAATATATATATATAGAGAGAGAATTTATATGATTTTTCTGTTTATAGAATTAAATGATTTTTCTGTTTAAAAAATATGCATTCTGTTTCTTTTAGTGCATAGCTCATACAACAAATACAGTACTTCCTCCTCCAGACACGCCAATGCCATCCCACAGACAAGAAAAAATTAAATTACTACAACAGTCAATATGAGAGCAAGGCCTCTTCTTGAAATATCGAATCAATTCCTGTAATCCACAGTGAGAGGCCTGCAGTCTGGCTGCATTGATTTAGCTCATGGTCAGAATGAAATTATGACTATAACACAGCACAGCGTTGCAGTGTCCAGCGCTGTGGGTGGACACTGCAACGCTGCTTTACTGACACGGATTGAAAGAAAAAAACACAAGCAGACAAGCAGGGTTGGTAAAAAAAGATGAATGTTTTATTTTAAGAAGTATTTTGTGTTTTGTTTGTTTTTTTTCAAAACACCATCTCTCATGTTCTCACTGCAGCTCAGCAGTGTAGAAAACTCCCCTGAACTTTTTATGTGGAAAACAAGAATTAATGGAATGCTATGGTCAAACGTATGTCTTCTGGGTTAAATGACAACTGAGTGAAAGCCATGTCCAACAGTGGCAACTAGCCTATCAGGAACACATCATGTCATCTCAGGGGTCAGTACACACTAATGACGCATTTGGTGTGCAGTCAACTCTGATACAATTTATGTATCACACCTCCAGCTACTACAAGCCGGTCAATGCAGTGCTAACATATTACTCATGTTATGTGGGAAACAACAGCAAACCTTTATCTGTACTGATGCTAGGAAGCCTTGGAGCACACATTTTTCCATTGAATTCACTTCAAGGCACATTAAAAGCTATCTCAACCAGCAAGCAAACAGGTAAAGACATGTGTATGCCATCACTCTCTCCTAACTGGACTTCTATTCAAGGTGCTCTGCTCCAACTTCTAAATTGCACTATTTTAGCTTTGGATTGGTCCCAGTCAATTGAAAACCAATTCAGTGGTACTATGAGTTCAAATTAATAAGTCATACGCAACACAAAGCTACTATGACTATCATTTTGTAATGCAGGTGTCAGTTATGTCAGCTGCATTCCACACAGAAAATACATTCCACATAATGGGAGTACATCATTTAACAGCTTGCCTGGCTGTTACCTTCCAAAAACGGAGAGCTTTGCTTTGGTTTCCTCAAAAACAACAGTGGGATAACCTGAACATACACACATGAACCCATCCAGTGGGTAAATACACAAACTAAGCGGTGAGGGACCCGACAGCTTGTATGCTCCATGTGACAACCAAAACCTATGAAAAAACATGCTCATATAACAGAAAATAAAAGGTTAACATTCTAGCAGAGTTTGAAACATCAGCAAGGCAGCTCCCCATGAAGTGTCCAGTCACACAAAAAATATATATCTGGCCATATTGGGATGCCCTGCTAAATGTTAATGGAAGAACAAGTGGTGCTCTGGAAAACCTCTAAATGCATGCATGAAATGCAAATTTCATTACAGAAAAAAAAACAACAAAAACAAATGCCATAGCTGACCTCTAGGCTCTAGAGTCTTCCACCACACATCTCTGACCATTACAAATAAACAACGCAAAAACAAAATGGTCAGAATATATATATATATTTTTTTTGCTTTGTACTGCACCTTTAGTAAGTTTCTTTCAAAGCAATTTGCTATGATACAGTACATTCATCAACAGTGACAAGAAGGAAAGGAAATTATATCATCGTGCTGGCACCAAGATCCTGAGATGTTACTATTTTTGTTAAGATCTTACATGAAAAATATACACACACACTCATTTGATCTAGCGCTCCCGCATTTTGACCTTAAGAAATAAATACCCTCAGTTATGCACGTATTACCATCTAAATCTACTTAGAGAAGTACCTAATCCCAGGTACTGGTGCAAAATAGGTGTCAGTTTTAAGTGACCCAGAGTGTTTCACTGGGAGTACATCCAGCACACCAGCAGGCCGACAGCCAAAGCTGCCCCAGCACCGATGTTGAGCAGAATGGGTCTCCAGTACAGCCACTTCTCTCGTTTCCTCTCAGATTCGGCCAGTCTCTGTTTCATCTGCTGGACCCTCTGTGAGATGATGTAAACCTTGTCCTCACGGTGTCGCTTTCTGACACTGAAATAAGAGTCAGTTAAGGGTAAGTAGTCAGCAAACAACAGTGAGAAAATCCCATCAATCTCATGCACAGTGCCACTGATGTGCCAGAGGATTAAAGAATGATTACATAAGAATTACAAGCAAAACTGTAGGAAGAAGAAGAGGGTCGGAGATCAGTTTCTCTGAGGTCTAAAAGTAATTTCAAAGTGACATTTTAGTGCATAGATGGAAACAAAAGCATTAAGCCACGCTTGGAAAGCAAGCCTGTTCACACTGTGAAGTCCAAAGCAAATGTAGCATTTTAATTTTTCTACAACTGTGTATTTTATTCACAATGAACCAGACAAAAACTCCTGAGCTGTAACTTACTGGCCAGGGTTCTCTGCTATCTTGAGGTCTTGGCTGTCTGGATCTCCTGCCGACAGGTTGTCTCCTGAGGTGGCCTGTGGCTCCAGGCAGGGTCCTGGCTGACCGTTGGGCCTGCTGTCGTTGAGGTGAGGTCTGGGCGGAGGTGGTGGAGGGGGCAGATCTGGCTTCAAGTCATCTCTGGACATCACTCTCTGCTTGCAGTGCTACAGGGGACGAGACACAAAGACACAACACACGAAGAACAGTAAGTTTTCTCCTAACTTAAGAGAGAAAGATAAACTCTGGCAAGCTAAGGAAATATTCTGGACCTCCCAAGATTGTCATTACCTCTACACTTGTGAATGTCTTGATGACCAAATTCACCTTTATCTTTATATATTTTTAGTTTACAGACTAAAAACTTACAGAAAAGCAACAGAAAATGGGCAAATACAAATGCAGATTGTTATGTATGCAATACTAATATATATATATATAGAATTTCAAGCTTGATAACGAGTTGTTGTGCTTTATGTGGGCTGTCTCAAAGACAGATTTTTGTTGGCAAATGCATTGCGACAACATTCAAATTGCAGAGCTGCTTTTTTGTAACAGTTAGACTAAAATTTGTGGCTAAGAAATGTACTATGATGCTGAAAGAAAGTTAATCTTACATGGGTACAAGTTTTAACCCATTAACTTAAACAACCAAGATGGCTGCCGCTGATGTGGAACGTTCTGAATTCGCTATGGCATCAGTATTGAATGAACTGGACGGTATATTTTCTCTAAAAGAAAAACAAACAACTGAACTTAAAACTTTTGTTGATAAGAAAGATGTGTTTGCTGTACTTCCGACAGGATTCGCTCAGCGCTATGTCACATGTTTCATTGCTCTGATTGGTTGTAGGTCTATCCAATTGCGTCCAGAGGCATTTTGGTCTGCGCCCGTTGATAGCACCCCATGGAAATCGAAAATGAACTGAGAGGTTCCAGACTAATCCACATTTGCGAATTGGTCTGGCGATGTCAGGCTAGCAAGACAGAGTAATTCCATAAAAGGACAGAGGCATTGTTGCAGTTGCGAGGAAACAATATAAATACCGGATGTGTCAGCTGATTTCTCAGCTGCATCAATTGGGCTGATGATAGAAGCCTAAACTGCATTTCCTGACACCTCTACCTGCTCCTGATAATGGTTTTTAAAGTAAAACCGAAAGCTTGAGACTGCAACAATGCCTGTTTTATCCCATTAACTAAAACTGTATACAACAGACAGCACAACAGTAACAGCCTGTAGTCTACGGAATCAAGTTGCAGACTTTGGCAGTCACCTGTCTAGTCTCAGATGTCAGTTTCACTGACACTGGAGCTCACCAACAAGGTGTAAATCACCTCATAACAGCCCCAAACAAGTGCAGTCTTACTCCCCAGCCTTTTGACTGAGCTACCTGTGCTGCTGAGTTGCCTGTCAGGATGAGCTTGGCTCCCTCGATGACAGCCATGTAGGAGAAGCGGAGCTGGTCGGGAGTCTGGATCAGGCCCATGCGGTATTCCCTCATGTCCAGTAGCACCTTTTGTATGTCCACTGATGATGGGTTCTTCCTCCTGTCCATCTGCAAAACAGATTAACGTGTTTAGAATACAGATGAAAAGGCTCTGCAGTTAAGCCTGTTTTCACTAAATACTGAAATACATTCAGACAGCTTAACCCAGGCTTATATCATGTTCGTGATCATGTGTGGTAATGAGAAGTTCAGTTCATGATACCTGAGATGCGATCAGGACTGAATCCAAAGGATATTATCGGTGACTGGGTCCCATTCAGTTTGGTAGGTCTGTGTGTCATTATGTGCAATAGAGTGGATCTGAGTGGACACACTATCAGCTGTTATCTTGATATCTATACATGCCCTATATAGTTCAGACAGTACTTCTTAATTGTCCTTTAAAAATTAATATGAATCTAATCAAACTAGGAAGTTATTATGCTGTTTTTTAGAGCAGCAAGTGCACAACTGGCAGCTTTGACGGTCTAAAAGGGGAACAAAGAGACTTCTGTATTTTAACAAAATAGTAATCAAACTGATTTTCAAATTTAATATTAAAGCCCCACAACACTTGACTTCAAATCTTCTGCGTTTCTCTTATTACATTAAATATTCATTACTAAATAAGCAATAATCACAGTAAAAAAACAAAACAAACATCTTTAGTTGTTATTCATTAAGAGTGTAACACCGAAAACTCAGCTGATCTGCTTCATCAGTACTGTGTGGGTGTAGTTTGATCAGGTTTGATTGACAGCGACCAACAACCCAACTAGCTTTCATTTTTGAATGGGTCTGCTTCCCCCAGGATCCCTTTCAGATCAGGGCTCTTTTTCAGAGATCCCTTTCAAAACCTGAAGACCTCCAGACCTGAATCTCTCGAGTTGAAGATTTTGACTGGTATCCAGTGCCACTTTATGAAAACTTACAGTATTTATCATTTACCATCTTTCCCTACCAACTGTCCAATATCATTCTTTAGATGAAGATTATTCCTCACAGAAACAAATGTCAGTACAGGTCAAACGACCACAGAAAAATAGTAGTGTAGTGTGGGCCAATACAATAACAATCCATAATTTATTTTCATAATTTTCTTTTTCATTTTAAAATGTATCAAGCCAGGGAAAAAAACTCATGGGTGGCAAGTTCATAAGTATCATACCAACATGCTAAAACTTCTCCCTCTGACTCTCTTGTCAAAACTTAAATCTCTTGAGTAATGTTGTAACTCTTTGTTTTCAACTTAAACATTAGGCAACATTCCCCCTCCCCGTTCTCACCAGAACCAGGCAGGTGTCCACCAAGGCGAAGGTCCCTGAGCGTCCAATCCCAGCGCTGCAGTGCACCACTGAGGGCCCGTGCTCCGGGCCCAATGAGCCGGACTCCCGAACCTTGAAGAGGAAGTTGAGGAAGGAGGCAGGAGATTCTGGGACACCAAAGTCAGGCCACGTGGTGTAGTGAAAGTGGTAGATCTCCCTCGACTCACCCGTCTACAACAGAAAACGTGATGTCGACCATGATTGGGGCATTGTATAGACAGAGTTCTGCATGACTGGGCTGATTTGTCACTAGGAAAACATCACACATCCCATGAAATCACAGCATTTATCATCTCCATACATTTAGACATAGATGCTGGATTTTACAAGTAATGTTCAGAACCAGTAAGTAAAGCAATGGAAAGAATGTACTATTTAATACAGCAATTTTCCTGAACTAGAAACACAGCAGTTTTCACCTGACAAGATATCGTCTCTGACATTGCACCACTGCACATTTTTAAAAAGTTGTTATCTAATAGTCTGACTCTCATGCTCACCATTGTGTTTTGCAGTTCTAGCGTTCGGATTGTGTAATAGGATTGGTCCTCCTCAGAAAGTAGCCTGATAACAAACCCTGTGTCTGTGAAAGACATCTGGAGCTCATCTGTGGTGGGCCAGTACTGTGCACACTTTTCCTGTTAAGACAAAAATGAATTAAGTTAGACTTGGAAAGGAAGCCACACGCTCCCAGTCTTCTGAAGGATGAGCCGACTGAAATCTTGCAGGATAAATGCACACTGATTGGGTATCCATCACTGGGTGCTCACAGACTTTATTTGTAAGAAATTGCATGAATTCATGCAATCCATCTTTATCAAGAAATACCAATGTAAAGGAATGTGCTATATACAAACAACGCTTTTGATAATGTTACTTACCCTCAGTACTATTGACTATAATGATCCTGTGTTATTACACTCCATAGGACTTTGCAGCTTGTTTCCACAAGTCATAAATAGCCAGTTCCCACAAAGCAATGCAAAAGATTAAACCGACTTTGACCCTCAACCCTGACGAGATGAGAATGTGTTTTGCTTTTTGTTACTTAACGTAAATGTTTGGGCATCACTCACTGTGCAGAATGATGAATGTGCAGAGTTTACAATACTCTGTCTCTCTGTGCTCACCTTAAATCTCACATGTATGTATGAGCAGGATTTTGTGACATCACTAGTTTGGAGCCAATCGTGGTCCTCTAAGCAACTTCACACAAGTGTGATGTGGGAACTTAAAACCTCCAGCGCATATACACTGAAAATTGACTTTTCATTGAAGTAGGAGACATCCTGTGTCTAGCAGTCAAACTTTTGAAATGAAAAGATATATTATTATTATCACTTGCATTTTCATAGATTCAGGATTTTCCAATGAGGGAGAAGGAGTAGATGTAATTTGAAATATTTTTAACAAGGTTATTTAACTTTTTTGTGGACAAACTATATCAGACACTAATTACTATTCAAAGCAGAGCATTTATATATGTCTTAAAACATGTCTGGAGAGGATCTTCAAGCATTTTGGGTTTTGGATTTCTCATTAAATAGCTATTGAGGTCTGATGAAGTGTAATGATGAAGTATTCTTGTTGTGGAATGTTCAAAAAGCAACAGATGACCAGAATAAGCAAGATGGCATTTTTTTCTAAAAAAAAAAAAAAAAAGAAAAAAGGTACGGTACTGTATGTATTCTTGAATGCATTCATTTGAGTAAAATTCAAAGTTCATATATTTCCAGCCTTTCTGGTCCTCTTAGTAGGTTATTTAACTGCAGATTTAAACTCAAGGGCAAAAATTACTTTTTTTACCAGTTAAACAGAAAAAAACATTAATATAAATTTAAAATGTAATTTTGCCAGCAAATGCATGTAACATTTAAATACAGTGATATTTAGTTTGATTGGACATAAGAATGAGTCAAACTAACAGACAATGTATGCAAAGTGCTCTGTGTGTAGCAAGAATATCTACAGCTAAAATTACTATCAAGATATCACACCTTGAAACATGTCTCCCAGAACAAGAAATTAAGAAATCAATGATCAGCAGGTGCTGAGGTGTACTCACAGATCCCTTTTCAATGACTCTGTTGAGCATTATAACAGCTTTGGAACACTGCTCCCAAATCATCAGCCAGAAATGACCACAGGTATTCCTCAAAGGCCCCTGTGGAAGCAAAAGAAAGAAAGAAAAAATCCTGTTTTTCTCAAAAGCTCACAAAACACCAAAGTGAAATCCTGCACATTCTTCTTCATATGGTCCACAGATTTATTCAACATATACTTATGCAGACATTGACATTTACATTGCTTGTACTACACCGTACCTGAGAAAGAATGTAAGCTCTTTGGGCTTCTTCCACCATGACTAAACTTGCATTGATGTAGTCATTTTCAGAGTTTTCAAGTTTTACCCGACTGTGATCATCTGAAACCGGATGAGAGATAATAGGGCAATTACAAATCACACAGACATCATTCGCAATTATACACATTTTCATTAACAACCTTATTTGTCATAAGACTCACATGGGCTGACATCTCTGTAACGGTTCAAATTCCGATTCACTGGAAGTTTTGCCACTTTGTAAGGATATTCACTGGCTTGGTTTCGGATCTCCTGTTGGAGACAAAGAGACATGTAGTAAGTTAGGAATATCACATTATGTTGATTAAGACGGCAACAGTGATGGGAGACGCATTGTGAGACAAACTGGTGCATCCACATGACATACACCTCCTGCGTGACTGAAGTGGTGGCCAGAAATACTGACAGCATTAATGCAAATACCATACGCAGAGATAAAAGGTCTTTAATACAGTATGTCTTTTGTGCTAGATTCATTAGAACTGTCATCTATAACTGACATGTACTCTGCTGCTTTGTTCTGATTGTCATTTGTTAAATTACTGTATTGTGTTGTTGAGTGTTGTTCTCTTTACTGCACATAGTTTTCATTATGTGTATGGGGTGAGGTCAAAGATGATCTCCAAGCCTCTGCTCAACAAGAAGTTTATCTCTTTCTTTTTAAGTGATAAACATAAATTATGACTACTACTACTGATAAGAATATCAGTTATGTGTAAGTTTTGAGTCTTGTATAATTTCTATTTTATTTTGATTTTATATACTTATAATTGATCTATTTTATTTTAAGTTTCTATATTTATCTGTACTTATATCTGTCTTTGTGCTGCTGTGACACCCAAATATCCCCTCTGGGGGATTATCTTATTTTATCTTAATAAAAGCAACTAAAGAAAAAACTAGACTTTGACAGACACCAGAATAGTTTCAATACTGAAGTAAACATTAAAAAAAAAATTACTTCTCAGAATTTACAATTACACTCTGAATAGTTGTTACTTTCTTTAGTTCTCAGTAAAACTGTAAGCTCGATGTTATTGACTGAGGACTTGTTTCTCGTATGAAACACAAAATATATTTTCCCTATAGAGGCCCGGGACAATTTATCAAGCTACTATGAACAGATTTATCATCTTCTTTAATCTGGAAACTGATTGTTTACGGTGTAACACCGGTATTTTAAGCGTAAGTGTTTCTCTGTAACGTCCAAACAGTATAACTGTTAACTACGAAACATCTCCAGTTACATGTTATCCTCCAGTTAGTAGTACATATTACAGGGTCATAGCCAAAGTTTAACCGGAACCGAAAAATTACAAACTAAATGCTGGGCTCTCTTAGACAGCTGGTGGTAAAACACATGCGGTTTTCTCTGGAAGTCCTGATGAGTTCTCAGAAACTGCAGCTGACGTCTGCTAGCGTCAGCCAGCATTAGCTAACTGAGCTCAACTATGAAGACTGTGCAGCTACACGTTTTCTAGCCACAAGCTTTCTAGCTACGGAAGTCAGCGACTACTAGCGCGGATTGCTAGTTTCTCATTCGTCTGCATAGCACTATATATAACCTCTACACAATGTGATGAAGTATATAAGTTAACACAATTGAATGAGTCGCATAGAAGGCTAAAAGTAACCAAATACTGGGAAAGGTGTCTAACGGGCTAGCTAAGTAAGTTAGCAACCGATCGTCATAGAAACACGAGAGGCCCAGTGTCCCGACTTACATTGTAAAGGTTTTGCCATTTCCCGGCCGAATCAATGTCTTCAAATTCTTGCTCCATTGTGGCGTAATTAGTGCCCCGAGTGACTTGCTGGATGGTCACAGAGTGTTTGCAGCACCGTTCACCAAGTTACTTCTTTCTGTCAGCCATCTAAACAGCAGTCTGTGTAACCCTGGGGATCCCTGCTGGGACTCTACTGCTCCGGCACAATACTGTACGCACGCTGACTGACTTGGGTTGCCAGTTACGTGATTATCCCAACCTACCCACCAAAGAAATTCGAGTTACATATTGCTGTGTGGATGTTTTATATATATATATATATATATATATATATATATATATATATATATATATATATATATATATATATATGTATCTCGACATATATCAACATTAACCCTAGCAGTATAAACTGAATTTGAATTTTGACCAAAACCAAACCAAACTAACCAAAATGAGTTTTAATATTTAAAAATGTTGTTTTTTTTCACATTATAAAGCAGGCAACATTAGAATAACAAATAAATTAGCATACAATACAAAACAAACATTTTACAAACATTTCTGTCCACAGTCCTTTTGTCTAAAAGGTATTGAATATGAGCGTGGATATAAATGAAGTTGAAATGTCTACTAAACCTGGCAACCCCGGTGGCCGGAGGAGGGCAGTTCTAAAATGTAACAAGATGTTACTAATTTTAATAGAACAGCTATGCGTTGTCATATTTTTTCAAGTTACATTATGGTTGCTGTTCGGTTCGACGTGACACATGTCAGTATAAACGTTATCATAAAGTACCTCAAAACATGATTTAATTAAATTTGGTGTGAATGCGCCCCTCTGTGGTCAACACCGGTACACACACTCACGGCACACACTACGAGGACCCGCCAAACATACACACACAAGTAGACACATGATAGGCCTGCTAGGTTACCAGTTTAGCTAGTGTTGCTGGCATATCGTAGTTGTAATCATGTTTGTAGCGCGTAGTATCGCAGCAGATCATAAAGATCTAATTCACGATGTGTCGTATGATTTTCACGGCCGGAGAATGGCAACTTGCTCCAGTGATCAAAGTGTCAAGGTAACGTTAGTTAAAGTATACATCAGTTTGCTAATGTTAGCGTTAGCTGTCACAGCTATCTTGTCAACGTTACCCACATTGTCAACAACCTTAGCTCAGTGTTGAATTAACTGACTCCCATTTTCCACCAGTTGTTGACAGACGTTAAATCGTTTGCTAAATCTGCTGCTAATTCTGACTATCGAAGGCAGCTTTACCTTATTGAATATAGCTAGTTTGCTAGCCATGGTGAATGTAGCATACAAGCTAGGGTAGCTGTAGTTAAGTTGTGTAGCACAGTTTTCATGTAAACACTGCAGAGTTGGCTTGGCTGATAGCAACAGTATGCATTTGAAATACCCCCTACGTGTTTAGAACACCTGTGATTTAGAAAGTGTAATCTAACGTTATTTGTAAACCAATTCAGGATTTCAAAGTGAAGAGTTTATCACATGCATGACTGCCATTGAGTGTCGTATGTTACTAGCTTAACAAGTATGTACACAGATACTTTAATTTCAGCAGTATTTCACAAATTTTTTCTCAGGTTTGGGACAAAAGTGAGAATGGAGAGTGGCACTGCACAGCCAGCTGGAAGGTAAGCCACCTGCTGCTGCTTGATCCGTTTTAACTGGTAATGGCTTTCCAAGTAAAGTAGTATTTTATCAGCCAGCGTGCTTGCATAATAGCTTATTACATTTGCATAATTTCCTTTTCTATTTATGTCCTACTCTGTGTCTCTTGTGGACTACAGCTTGAAATCTCAAATTTTGTTCTAGTGTTGGGGGGTTATTGATTTGTCAGAAGCTTTTTTTTCTCATATGTGCAGACACACAGTGGATCAGTGTGGAGAGTGACCTGGGCTCATCCAGAATTCGGGCAGGTTCTGGCCTCCTGCTCCTTTGACAGGACAGCTGCTGTGTGGGAAGAGATTGTAGGGGAGTCCAATGACAAGCAGAGAGGACTGAGCCACTGGGTTAGTGCACCTCTAACATCCTTCTAAACAAGCAGAACAGACATCACACACATTTATTTCTTAATCATAGACCACTTGTCAGTTGAGTAGCTCCTGCAGCATTCAGAATGATGGTACCCAGTGAGGTGTGGTTATGATAGTGAACCCTACTAACGTGAAATGCTAATTCAGTTCTGCTGTAGTTTCCCTGTTAAACACTGCTGATAGTCACTTTGCCATACTTTTCTGTTTGATACGAGACCTGACCCAAGTGTTTCATGCTGTTCTGTTTTAGATAAAGAGAACTACACTAGTGGACAGTAGAACCTCAGTGACTGATGTGAAGTTTGCCCCTAAACACATGGGCCTGATGTTGACCACCTGCTCTGCGGACGGAGTGGTGAGGATCTACGAGGCTCCTGATGTGATGAACCTGAGTCAGTGGTCCCTGCAGCACGAGATCTCCTGCAAGCTCAGCTGCAGCTGCATCTCTTGGAACCCCTCAAGGTTAGACCACGATTTTTACTTTGTATCAAAAACTGTTGTGATATTGAAATGTATAGAACATTTACACTTCGTCTTCATTTCATTTTCCATAATCGATTAATCAGTTGACAGAAACTTAATCGACACCTATCTTGATATTTGATTAATCGTTATTAAGTCATTTTTCAACTAAAAACGACAAGCATTTGGTGGTTCCAGATTCTCAAAGGGAGAATTTGCTGCTTTCATGTTCTTAACATAACAATAAACTGGATATCTTTGTGTTTTGGACTGTTGGTTGGACAAAACAAGACATTTGATGATGTCACCTTGATCTTTGAGATCAAGCAAATATTTGGCAGATTAATCGATTATGAAAATAATTATTAGTTGAAGCCATAATAGGAAGTAAAAAGGAGTGTACTGGATGTGTTAAATTAATAAAATAAAACATTATTTTCTTATTTCTTCTTACCCTCCCTACCCCGTTAGTGAAAACACCAGTTAAATCTTTATATTAGTATAACTCACATCGTCATCTAGATAGGACGCTTCTGTCAGGAGCTGCAGGTAAATATTAGTTTGTGTGGAAGCTGATGAACCAAATGAACAGCAAATTTTTTTTTGCTGTGTATTTCAGGATTTGGACATTCAATTTAATCATTTCTCTTTACATTAAAAAAGAAAACAGTTGGTCAGATATGTTACATTCACTACTTTGGATAGTTTGGCAGATTAGTGTTAAATTCAAGACATTCTGTAACTTGACCTTTTCTAAATGCAAGTCTTTCTGCTGCTGAACTTTAAAACTATGAACTGTGACCTCCCAACAGCCTGTTAGGTAATACAGTGGAGTTTGAGGATCTGTCAGTGTAATCTTGTGGTTTTTTTTTCTCCCTACCACTCAGCTCCCGTACCCACCCGCCAATGTTTGCAGTGGGGAGTGATGATGGTAACGCAACGTACGGTGGGAAAGTTCAGATCTATGAGTATAATGAAAACACAAGGTAGGTAATCCTGTGGTGATGTGTATGTCACTCTTTTTTTGTTTTTTAAACCTTTTTTATTTTCTCTTTCTATGTTTGTTATGCACCAAAATACCAAAGCACATTCCTTGTATGTGAAAACCTGGCAATAAACCCGATTCTGATTCTGATTTACAAATACACCAATATAAACAATGCAAAATTTAGGTTTTTAATATTTTTCTAATTTTTTTTTAACCATTGTTTAAAAGGAAATATGCTAAAGCAGAGACGCTGATGACTGTCACTGATGCAGTCCACGACATTGCATTTGCTCCAAACCTGGGAAGATCTTTCCACGTGCTCGCCATTGCAACGAAAGATGTCAGAATCTTTAAGCTTGTTCCTATGAGGTGACTAATTCCATTTTTTTTTCTCTGTATTGTTAAAGTTGTCATATGAAGGACTCATAGTACACAGAGATTAGTGTAGTCACTGAAATCCTACATTTCACATTTCAATGAATTCATATTGATGTTTCATGTGCAGATCTTTAACAGATGTACAGCTGCTACAGTTATAACAGTTAAAAATGACAAAATGTGTATGTAAATACATTTTCTATAACTTGGATCCATCTGACAGGAAGGAGAGCACCTCTACAGGACCCACCAAGTTTGAGGTGCAGATTGTGGCTCAGTTTGACAACCATAACTCCCAGGTGTGGCGTGTGAGCTGGAACATCACCAGCACCCTGCTGGCTTCTTCCGGGGATGACGGCTGTGTTCGCCTCTGGAAAGGTGCGAGGTTATTGTTAGCTACTGTTGACGGCTGCTCGTCTGTCTTCCTTTCATTTTAGTGACAGCTATACTGAAAGCTGTTTTTTTTGTTTGTTTAAAATGTTAGTTTTTCCAATGCTGAGTAAACAGCAGCTAGTTGCTAGGTTTTTTTCTGTCTGCTGTTTGGTGCTGGGCAGGTAGTGTACAGTGGGATTTTAGAGTTTTTCCGCTAAAAACAGCTGCCTGCTGCAGCCAAAACCGGTGCTATGAGAGCGGTGAGAGGGAACCAAAATGGTAAAGTTGTGACCAAACACTGAGCTGAGAACTAAGGGGAACTACAGAGTTGAGTGATATTTCTCTGTGCATTCATTACGAGCAACCTCTTTCACACACAAGTAGTCATGTGGTCCATTGTAACATGCTTTGAGTCACTTGTTGATTGTGTCACAAGCAGCTTGAGCACTGATTTAACTCCTGCGTCCCTCTACAGCTAACTACATGGACAACTGGAAGTGCACAGGCATCCTAAAGGGAGACGGCAGCCCACTCACCGGCTCGTCTGGTCAGCCCACAGCCATGAGCACCGTGGTGGGCTCCTCTGTTCAGACCTCCCAGAATGCCCTGAACGGGATGTCTGCAGGAAGGTAGGTGGTGTGGTGCATCTGACGCCACTCACCCAGCCCAGCCCGAGCCAGTCAGAACTGACAACTTATTATGCCTCACACTGACTGGGACTGCAGCTGCTCACTGACAAACTCCCTGGGCCCACACTGACCAAATGTTGCACTCATGCAAAGAGCTTGGCTTCCAGCATACAGGTTGTCGGCATCACGCCTGCGGAGTTGGATGTGTTGTGGTGTTTTTTTAAATAAGCGATTTCCTCTTGATTTGTACTGATGCATGTTATAAGAGTGGTTTCATGTTTCCACTTTGCACTGTCAGTGTTAGGGCTAAACATTTTCTTGGTATAAAAAGTAAAATAAACCTGTTTGTTTATATGAATTTGATATGTGGCTGTTATTTCAAATGCTAGAGCTATTTCGGGACATACAGCAGAACCACTGTGTTAGGTGACATTATTTTGTAAATATTGAGAAATTTCATTAGCTTCAGTCTACTATATCTCAACATCCAACATCTTTATTTCCATTTTAAGATGAGCAATTCAATCGAAGCTCAGTCATTTTCTCGACATTTTTTCTCCTCATTTCACTTTTCAATTGGAATGTTGCCAAACTCTTTGCTGAGCAGAAGGACAGCTTGAATGAACCTCATTAACCAACTGTAATAACATCAGAAAATAGTATAAACACAGTATGGGTATGAATACAGCCATTGGCATTTATGGTTTTAAAGCGAGACTGTAACTTTTGAAAGAAGAGATAACACATTCTTTCTTCCACAAATGAAACATTGAATTCATAAGCAATAAAACTAACAACTTCTCAGTCCATTACACTAAGGGGTTTTGTTGCTCCAGCCTTACTTAGTCTGGTAACACCAGTAGCTTTCAGTTTCTAATGCTAACAAAACCTTTGGTAGAAATTGCTGTTTAAAGGACATTGCTGAGACAAGACGTGTTTTAGCATTTATCCCGTAACTGTCACTTGTAGCTACAGTGGTCGCTGTTCAGCAAAAGTTACATAGCCTTGCTTTAAAGTTTGGATTAAAAATGATCAGATATTCCCATTTGATTTGATGCGAAACAGATTAAAAATCCCAGTGGACAAACTGTGTTTGAGCTAACACTATCAGAGTTGGTATGTGGCTGTGTTTTATGTTCAATTGAATAACCTCTAACTTAACATAACTTCCATATTTACCATTCTTGTTGTTTTTGACTTAACTCTTGAGTCACCTCTAACCTGAGTAACACAAGATCTGTGTACTGTATGACATTCTATGTTGTAGAATAATTCACTTTGCAACCAAATTTGATTTTGTGATGCATTTTGTAAAATTACTTTGCATAAAAGTTTCCTTGCATTCCAATTCCTTGTTGACAAAACTGAGTGAGAAGTGGGGTTTGTTGAAGTAATGTGGTATTGTACTGCTTGTTGCATGCAGGATTGGCAAGAGAGCTCCCTTTGCCCCTCCCCTGCGGCAGCTGACCTCTCCAAAGATATACCAGCATCCTGCATATTACTAATGTCTCCTCTGCATCAGCTACCATTTGCCCTTGTGTTAATTCATTTGAAGTGTGTGTGAGTCATGTCCTAGCTGAATTCTTGGGTATTACTGGTTAAGGACTCTGTTGGCATAAAAACTGCATGGTTCTGTTCTTCACAGCTTCCACTTTGTTTTGATTCCAACGTGTTTGCCAGTGGTTCACCTCTTTTAATGACATTGCACATACACCTTTAAAAAAATAAATATCTGTCACTACTACTACTGTCACTTTTTTGTTTCTAGAACATACATGCATCCTTTCTCCTTTTTAATCTCTCATTTCTACTTCCTTTTATGTGTTTCCCCTCTGTATTCCATCGTCATTGTCTTCTCCCTGTCCGTGTATTTGTCGTTTTTGTCTCCTTCCATTGTTTTTCGTTGCTTCAGGTATTTCTTTCCGCCTCTGGATCCTCCCAGAGCGGGGACCAGGTATGGTCACCTGCTGCCTCCCTCCTCCCTGATAGAGCACTGTGACGCTGAGCCCATTCAGCCTCAGCAACAGGCTCTTCCCCACAGACTCTCCTCTAGAGCACTGCTGCCCTTACCAGAGGCTGAAGGGCAGTGATTTGGGGATGTTTTAGCTAAAATAAGAAGGGACCAGATTGGGAGATAGGCATGGTTCACACAACTGCCATTCATTTCTAATAAAGACCTTCATTTTTCCCCTCTATTTTCTCTTTTCTAATGTTTTGTTCTTTTTCCTTTGCATACATTGGAAAAGGTATTGGAAGACGTAATGAAGATTTTGTGAAATTTGCATTATAAGGCCAGGAAAGCCATTTTGATAACCATTTTAATGTTAGTCTGTCGATAATAAACTAAACATTTCCCATATTTAGCTTTGTATTCTAGAGCTTTAAGTTCATGGAATGTGCAATAATAAGCACATCTATGTATTGTTTTTTTTGGGTCATGAAACAATGTCAGTGTCAGCTGGTAAATCTGATAAAAATAGAGAAGCAATGGACACTGACAACCTCAACCACCAGTGCCTGCAGAGGAAATGTTTGTAATTATCACTTGGTGCTCACGTTGGTTTAAAATTGCACATGGAAGTCAGAATAAATAAAGATATTAAAAGATTG